>NQII01000489.1:541928-566929 GCA_002778355.1 Clitarchus hookeri | reverse complement strand
GGTAATGATTGAAAGCGGTAATGTAGCTGGCGTCACAGCCCTTCCTCTCTTCCATGTTGCAGAAGCCAATGAGTTTGGAGAACGCGCAAGAATATTCAGTGGACTAGGATACTCGGCGCAACACGGCATTTAGATAAATTTCTGGGCGATGGCCTACGACCCTATAAATACAAGCCACAGCTGGACTGTCGGGAGTCTTCCTGTGGACGCCAATTGGCTGAGTGCGGTATCCAGGCGAAGACGAGTGCGGCGAGGGACATTGGTAAAGAGGACGGACGACGACGACGGGAGATTACGAGGCTGCGGCGGACGAGGTGTTTGTGGTGTGAATGGACGAGACGGCGTGAAACCCGACGAGTTAAGGCTACTGTGCGTGAGGGCGCTCGGAGAACTCTAGAACATTGCGGACTGATGGAACCTGGACTGAATAACAAGTAATACGGACTTTATTGTAAATTTTGGAACTGTCAATTAAGGACATATAATATGTCAAATAATTGAATAGGTTTTGATACTGTCTATTGGGATTGATTTTTAGTGATTTAATTAGGTTAATTTATTTGAGATAATTGTAAATTGTATCAATTGAAGTAATTCATTGTGAATAGCAAGTGATATCAATGTATTGTGAGAGGTTGAGTCGAGAGAATTTTGTTTGTAGTTATTGTAAATGAAATTAGAAAATTATAATTAACTCTTTTATTTAATTACACCTCCATCCTGTAACGAACCTGGTTCAGTCCACTAACTTCGAGAGAAATTGTAACAGAGCATTAAAACTGGACAGCGTCAGCCAAACTGCAAACAGCCGTGGTGTTTTCAGAGGTGTAGTTTTTAAATTGAAATTATTCATCGTTTACTCCATAGCCCAAAGTGAACGACATGCAGGTTTGAAAAATGAAGTAGTTGTCCAATCGGCAGGGGCGACTGCCGAATGCCTTGTTCAGTCCAGACAATGGCGAAACCAACACAGACCCATCTCGAGTATTGGGACTTTATAACATTGGTTTTGTTATCTTTAAGTACAGGCAGTTGCCACAAATATATTTAAAAGAAAATGGCATTCCGTAATTCAATACGTCGCCAAAACTATATTGCGGATGCCTCGTGGCTGTTCTAATATAGACAGGCGGAATAGGCGGCTTCGTGAACAACAAAACAGGAACAATAACCGACATATGAAAGTTACTTCAAGCAGACCACTGGAAAGCAAAAAACATACGCAATAAAATTCGTCGAGGACGAGAAATACACTGCCGGACAATAAAAATAGCGCACACAGAAGGATGCATGGGAAGGCACTGAAACTTTATAGAGGTAGTGGTACATGTAAGTTATACACATGATAAAAAGAGAGCAGCAGGGCAGTTACATATGGATGTGGTATACCGTTCAATTATATTCAATACTGAACTGTAATACACGTTGCAACACTGTCTGGCATGGAGTCCAGCAGATGCCGGATGTTGTCCTGAGGCAGAAGGGCCCACAATTGTTGGCCGGTATGTTCCAAATCCCGCATATTGTGGCACTTCAGCTGATCCCACACCTGCTCGTTTGGGGGCATGTCAAGGGAGCGGGCAGGCCATGATAGTGTCTGGACACGACGAAGGCAGTCCCGTGTCATGTGCGGTCGGGCATTATTTTTCTGGGATATCGCATCTGGAATCCCGGCTAGAAATAGCAGATAGCAGCCCAAGGATCTCATCCACATGCCGCTAGGACGTCAATGCTTCAAGTAACACGGCAAAAGCAGGTCGGCTATCGAAGGCTATCGCTCCCCATACCATAATGCCTGCCGTGGGAGAAGTGTGCCACTGCAAATAGAGCCGCCGTTGTTGCCGAGTTAATGGCAGCACATGTAATGAGTGCTGGGATCGCATATGCGCCTCCACAAGGCGTCTGGGAAGGGTTCGTGTGCTCACAGGAGCCCCATCATACGCCAATAGCAAGGGCCGGGTCACTGTGGGATCCTTCTGCGCCTGGCGCACACTATCCGTCGATCCTCTCGACTAGTAGTCGATCTCGTACGTCCTAATCCGGTCCTCCGAGTGTGGGCGCCTTCACATATCAACTGCTCCCAACAGCATCCGAGCGATCAACATGGTGTTGTATACGGTGATACGACCACCATGCGGTTTCCAGCCCAATTATGAGTCCCCTCTCGAAGTCCGTCAATTTTGTATAGTGACGTCTTTGGCATCTGCCAGGAATACTTCTTCACTTTTCTCGCTTGCTTGGTATTGTCTGGCGTTTCTCGCGTTGGCTAACCACTGTCTACGACCACTGGTTGGTGCCTGCAGCGCTACTGTCGGNCAGCATCCGAGCGATCAACATGGTGTTGTATACGGTGATACGACCACCATGCGGTTTCCAGCCCAATTATGAGTCCTCTCTCGAAGTCCGTCAATTGTGTATAGTGACGTCTTTGGCATCTGCCAGGAATACTTCTTCACTTTTCTCGCTTGCTTGGTATTGTCTGGCGTTTCTCGCGTTGGCTAACCACTGTCTACGACCACTGGTCGGTGCTTGCAGCGCTACTGTCGTGTGTGCAGTAAAATGAAAACGTACCAACATGATATCACGTGCATACCATACGTCGTTTCGTGGTTGTCGCATGGCCTCTTCGTAGTGCGCTATNCGTGGTTGTCGCATGGCCTCTTCGTAGTGCGCTATTTTCATTCTCTGGTAGTGTACTAGATTATACTCCTGCAAAAAAAGTGTCTAGAGTACGATTAGTATGTTCCACTATAGATCACTCTAACTGATCAAGATTTAAACGTCAGACACAGGCGCAATAGTGCTACCACCATATGATGCTCGAAATTTAAGTTCTCCTGAAACGTGTGTTAGAAGTAAATTAATTTCGCCAGCTTTAAGTGGAAATATAAAGAGGCAATTTGCCATTTAGGATACAAATGAAATTTACTAATTTAAAAGATGTTTTGTAGGCACATTGCAATAACCAAAAAATTGTATAATTCAGCAAGAAGATTGTGGATTTCAGAACAAAGCGTGGGTCCCAGACACACCTTTGATGCGCCACCAAGTACAGCCCAATCGTAAATCTAAATCGTCAAACGCACTACCACAAAAATTTACCATTTTGTTTACTTTCTAATATCACAGGGATATCGAGTTTGTCCATTGAACTGTTTCGTTAATTCTCGTCAGCTATTATAATTTACGTAAAAATAAACACTATTGACAACCATGTACCCGCAGACAGATAAATCTGGGACACAATGCCCTACTACAGAAAACGTCTGTTTTATAAATGTTCACAGTAAGTGTACAGAAATTACACTCTTGCTGCTGTGTCTGTTTCTTTTTTTTATTTTTGCTTCTTTATTTTTACCGAGAAAATGAATGTAGCAATACTACTGTAACACTCTACTATCTAGATTAAAATACTATGACACTGAAGCTACAACCTATTATAAATAAATTAATGCAAAACACGTTTGATTATCTGGAATTGAAACAAAATGGGCACACTTTTTACTGTCCTTATAAGAACTAATATTACCGCAGTGGGTGAATTTGACGTAGAATTTTTACTTTCGTGAGACGAAAGACAAGTACTAGAAACAATGGCTAAAAAAGGTAGAGAGGTTTCATGAATTAAACTTTTTAAGATAGCAATTTTATTTCTTTTATTCGGCTGATTCACGTCGCATTTTATTCTGAAAGGCTAACTGGGTGGAATGGAGATGCGAGGGCTTGCGTATTAACTAACCCACCAAACGACACAAACACCTCCAAGGCTCATCCATGATCCTGGTCCAAACCCTAGTTTTTCTTGTTTTCTTGTAACGTCTGACAGACCGTCACAGAAGTCGCATTTGTAAGAAGCGCACATTTAAAATGCAATACAAATTAAAATTTATCACGAGTTGAACAGCACTTCGACAAGTGAAATACGTAGGCAGAGTGCGCGATCATTACGTCCAGCGCACGCCTTGCCGAGGGATATTAGCGCAGTGCGCCATTATAGAGAAACAAATCTTATCTCTCACAAACGTGCAAAAGCAGTGAACTACGCAAGCCGGATGTCACTCACGGTCAACAGAGTGATATGCGAGTTCAACCTCAGCCTCCGCAACGACCTCGAGCAAGACCACGTCACGTGTTACGTGGCACAGGACGTCAGAGCAGCGTCTTTAGGAGAGAAAGGCCGTGTAGGGCAGCTCGGTGCATGTTGACGCACGCGTCGGCCTGTCATTGTCACCTTACATTCGCAACAAGGGAAGATAGTTCCGTTACAATAGAGGACACCAGGGGAATAGCAGTTTATACACACACCCCTACCCCACCCTTCTTAACATAAACAATTATTTAAAAGAAGGTTCTAAAATTCAATATAAACAAAACATAAACTACTCCATCAAAACCAGCCACCAAGAAGGAATCCGTCATTTATAACCAGCAAAGAATCAAACAGACCATCATGTGTGCAAGAAATATAACTCATACTATTAATGTGCCATCACAGGCAGTGAAGTGAACTCAGTGTATTTAATTAACTGAACACATGCGTTCTTAAATAATATTTAGGTTAACATATAACAAAATAAATGTAATTTTAATTCATGGTTTATCTGTGACACTATGACCCATTATTGCTCCAAAGTAATCCATAATTTAACTACTATAACTCTTCTCTAAAAATAAAGGACATTTCGACACATTTTAGTTGTTTGATAACCAAATATTTTACTTTTTATTTGTGCTGAGCGTTCCTCGGGTTGTAGACACTTATACGATTTCCTGTACATAAGAAAATATATATCCATAAGTAATCATGTCGAAAAATTTTCAGAACACAAAATAAAAGGAGCCCTAATAAACATCAGACAATGAAAGCTGAAAGGAAAGGCACTATCTTAGATCATTTCAAAATTAACTTTGACAAAGTTATTTTACTAAAATTCAAGGGCAAAGACAGGTTAAATAGCTGCCAAAATTACCGTGTATGAGACAACTTTGTTTTAAAAACTGTAAATACTTATTTCTATGTGACTACAAGAATGTCCTGAAGCAGCTCATTAAAATTTCCGTAAGATGTGTCTGCCAGTAAGTAATTTGTTTATTATTTGCATGTTCCAAGGGCAGTAAAGCTTGTGAGTTTTTTGTAGTTAATTACTCAAAACAATATTTTAATTCCTTAAATGGCATAAAACGTAATTTTAAATTTAAAATTATTAAATTATATTTTTATATTTCAACGCTTTTTAAATCTGGTTAATCTGCTCGAGGATCAAATATTGTTTCCAGTTTAAAATTTGTTAAATTGAGAGCAACACAATACTTTCATTCTGCAAATCTTAATCTGACTACAAGCTGAGCTTTGGTATAAACATGTACGTCAATATGTAACGCAGTACATGAGGTGCAAATGTCCTGGCACGATAGGACTTAAATGCCAGTACAGCTGACGGTAAAGTAACTTTCTTCAACAGTTTAACCCAGTCCCAGCTCAGAAAATCGGCTCGGAACCAGACAGCGAGCACGAGAAGTTGCATCTCGAAGATGCGACGGGTCCGCGGCGGTGCAGTGGTTTGGACTGCTCGCCTCGCACCTAGGCGAACCGGGTTCGATTCCCGGCGGGGTTGCTCCCAGATTTTAGCATGTTGAAATCATGCCAGACAATACCGCTGGTCGGCAAGTTTCCTCGGAGATCTCCCGTTTCCCGTACCTTTGCATTCCGGCGCTGCTCCATACTCACCTCACCCTCATCGACTCAAGACCTCGATGTTAAGAGCCGCCCATATCTCTCCTCTCTCCACTCCACTCGAAGATGCGTATACATCGAAAACATGAATATAATCCAAAACTTGGTAAGCGACAGGGATATGTATTAGCCTGGTATACAAAAANCGTATACATCGAAAACATGAATATAATCCAAAACTTGGTAAGCGACAGGGATATGTATTAGCCTGGTATACAAAAAAAATATTACGAAAGTATTCCCTTCCATTACAGTCCAATGGATATTTTTCTATCAAGCTGGAAATGTGCAACAAAAAACCACTTGCCAAGCATTCGAAATCTTCACAAACAAATATGGCATACGCGAACGAGAAAAAACCGACGAATATTTATCAGGAGCGTTTGTGCTTGCTATGGACGAGATTCGAATGGTAATCGTTAAGTCATTAGAAAATNCGACGAATATTTATCAGGAGCGTTTGTGCTTGCTATGGACGAGATTCGAATGGTAATCGTTAAGTCATTAGAAAATACTAGCACATTTTGATGTCAGCAGTGTATTTATTTAACCCTGGCAACCACAATATTTTCATTGACGCCCTCGCTTAGCGATAATTATTTTTAGACTACGTTAATAACTTATTACGGTCGCTATCTTCAAGGTCGCCATGATTGTTTCATGACTGGCGGGAAGCAATCCTCATAGAAGTAAATTGACTGGGGTGCTCCGCAAGTTTTTTATAAATGCTCATCACCAGTTTAAAACAAATGCAGTTGCCGCGTGTACGTCGAGAATCTACAACTACTTTCTAACGACAGCCCTACTATTGCTATTTGGTCCGCCAATAACTGAGTCGAAATCTGCTGGAGACTCAGTCCATTCTCTCCTTGCCTCCAAAAGAATTCTTAATGTCGTACAATGGCCTACGTTATATAAACTTGCGGGATCAATACCGCCTATTGAAGAACTGACTGTCCTAGGTGTTATTATTAATACAGATGCACGACATGTACGTAGCCACAATCTGCTGGTCCTCGTTCTCCATTTAGTCTCTAGAGAGAATCAAACATACTGTTAATAAAGATATATAAATTGACAGATACCGTTAGTTCCGGTACGAGATAAGTAACTGTGCTGTAGTGCACGGCAATCTTAATAAAAATACGGTAGCAAGGCTACAACGTGTAGGACACGCTTGTGTTCGTTTTCTAATTGGTCTACGCAAAGCAACATGTCAGAGTAATAGGAAAACTGGACTTGCTTCGTTTTTAACGAGAAAAGTTTACTTCGCAGTACAACCTTAAGTCTATCTATAATCAAACTTACGAGCTATTGCATACAGGCGTTTCTGCACTCGCAACCGGTATAATCCATTCACGGTTACGACTGTAGAACCTCAACTTATCGCCGGTAAGGATTCATTTCCCCAGTTTTATTTGGCGGGCGTTGCTGCACAAAGCAAGCGAGTTGAGACTTGAGAGCAGCAGCGACAAAAAAAATGGGAGAGGAAACCCTATGGTTGTTGTGAGGAATAAAAAAAGAGGTTGGAGGGAAGATGTGAGGGAGAAAGCCGCCTGTTTCCTTGGGCGCAAGGGGACCGTATACGCCGGCGGCCAGACCTGTTGTAACAAGCTCGTTCAAGGCGTTGTTGCCCTTGACGAGAAACTGCCGCTGATTCCATACACAACTTTCAGGAGCGCGTCTAGTGTCAAGTCGTGTATGCAACGGAATCATCGTAAAATATTTTCATTCGTATATTTTTATTTATAACTAAAAACTACAGTAGATATCTGACAAAACCGACCTACTAGACAGTGGTTCACTGACCATCCTGCAACAATCACGCATTCTTTTCTTGCTCCGCGTGCGCGCGAATGCCGGTTAAGGAGGATGACAAAATATAAGTAGACCCGGTGCATATATGATCGTAAACAGCAGCCAAACGTTAACACGTTCACATTATTAAAGACGTAGACAACATTNATGTTCACATTATTAAAGACATAGACAACAGTCTCTTTCAAAACATACTATGCCTGATGTTCCCTCAAGAGCATACAGATCTCTTTTCTCGTACGTATGTTAACACTGCGCGGAATTGAGGTGATAAACTCGCGTGAATATGGAGTAGTGGGCATGCCGGCTGCGCAGCAGTCAAATTCCAAGTCCCACCGCGAACTAGTTTCGACTCTGCAACTGTCAAAGCTACGTGGCTTCGACTAAGATAAAGTAAGCATGGGTTTAAAATGTTAATCACCTCTTCCCTTTATGTTTATATTTATTCCCTTTTATTTATTAAAAAAAAAGTACTTGGATCTGTCGAAAAACAAAATGTAAACATACATCAGCATCACTGTTAGAACACATGGTGATGACAGTTTAGTAAGCAAATTGTGTGTGAGCTTTTATTGGGGGAATGTGCATAAGACGAAAACCAGTCTCCACCTATTTAAAAATAAAATTAAGAATTTCGATTTTAACAATTGCTAAATAGTTTCGGATAATGCACGAGTGAGATCTGATAAAAGTTTATCGGCTCGTCTTTTATTGCCACGACTTTCAAACAGTGACATCATGCGAATTGGAGAATTTTAATTTGTAGATGTAATTTAATTTTAGCAAAATCATAATTTTTGGTTGGACAATATTTACGCAGGTACACGTCAAAATCGCAATGAACTACACTAAAATGAAAACTAATCTGCCGGTAAACTGAAATAACTCACAGCGAAAATGTCATAGCCCACCTCAATAAATGGTACAAACATACGCAAAAGGTGCCTGTCTGCATTTCTAACAGTTACGCCCCACATAGTCGAAAACAAGAACATATTAAAAATTTAGACTTGCGCCTCAAGCTTTCAGTCAACTTAGGTTTTTTTGTTTTGTTTTGGTTTTTCAGTAACCCCAAACCATAAAAAAAAAAAAGCTGCATGTACATAAAAACGAAGGCCAAAAATATACAAAAAATTAAGTTCCACATTCGGCGTCAGTATTTAGAATAAGACTATTCTGCGCTACCTGGCTGCTGGTGAGGGAGACAGGGAGCCACGGCGGCCATCTTGGATTATGTCATGCAGAAACCTCCTGCCCTGTAATTCCTCATCAGCAGTGGCCATCTTTGATTTCCCTTTTACCCTCAGGATTTCAATTTTTCCCACCTGCTGTCATTTCGATGTTATTTTTTTCACATGCTCTGTCATTCCTTCCTATCTCTCGTCCGCTCTATCCCTTGGGGGGTTTCCTTATATACCACTTGGTATTTTTTATTTTATCATGCGCCCTCATTCCTTCCTGTCGCTCTCTCGTCTGTTCTATCCCTTGGGGTGGGAGCGGGAGATTCTCATATTCATCCCAGTATCCTTTATTTTCACCCTTTACTCTCATTTGCTTTTCGAGTACTCCATCTTGGATGTTCCATCAACACCATCGTCCGTTGTAGGCGACCATCTTTGGTTACCGCTTATGCCACCACAGTATGCTAAGCAATCTTTAATTCCGCACCTACTGCGAGTCGGCTGCTGTATGTAGCAATCTTTGATTCTCGTGCCCGCTGCCAGAGTATTTGAAGTTCGCAGCTAGGAGCGCTGGAATCGCGGGGTCCATTTTATGCACATGTGTTGATTGACTCTTCCCCAGCTAGTGCGCACTAACATCGGGGAAGTGAGCTCAAACGGCGGCCACCAGGAGCGCTCTGTAGGTGTTTTGGAACTCAAAAATTCCTGGGGGGCATGCAGGATCGTTGTGACACCCCCTGGGTTGCCAGTCGAGCATTTTGACCACAAGATCACAGCGACATCTAGGAGAAGAGGATGTTTAACGACGAATACTTAAATAGTTAGTACCATCCCGAAATGTGGGAAAAATAACGTGGACAGGCATTGATGTTACATATATATATAATCACCATTGCATGGTTATAAGAAATATAGTAAATACTCGCATCGGCCTATACACTCTCCAGACAATAAACATATCCACAGAAATTAAAGAGGATTTGTAATGATGAATATGCATAGGAAAGAAACTGCAGACACAGCACACACACACACGTACACATACTATATGTTCACGTGATCCTGGCAACCTGGCAGGGTGCAGAGGTGCCACGGCGACCACCTTGGATAATAAATACTGGCATCAGTATATAGATTCTCCAGACAATTAACTCATAACATAAAATACTACAGAAACTGTGATGTCATGCGACCTTGCCCTAGACTTTTGAACACGATTTAGGACATATATCCTAGGAACAAAGGGAAAAGAGCTATATTTAGTTTATAAAGCAATCATGGGAACACACCAAAAAAAATCAATTTGCCTCATTCACAATAGCAGGAACTATAACAAGCAACCATGACAACCTTGGATTATGTCATGCGACCTTGACCTTGAGTCACCATCTCGAAAATACCTACAGCTTAAAACAAAAACGAATCTTTTTTATTTGAGCAGTAGATTTTCTTCGAGAAGGTGGCCAAAGACAAAGGTGAAGGTCGCATGTCATCATCCAAAGTCAAGGTTGTTTGTTTTGTTTCCTGCTATTGTGAGTGAGGGGAGTGAATTTTCTCAAGTGTGTTTGCATGATTGTTTTATAAAAAAAAATATAGTTTTTTTCACTTCATCCCTACTGTATATGTCCATAATAGTGGTCAAGGTCTCATGACATCACAGTTACTGCTATTGCTAGCAGGGAAAATGGGTTTTTTCAAAATGTTTGCATGTTTTTTCTTCATCCTTAAAAATAAGTACATGTATACAATATTTAAAACGAAATAACTTTTTACCATGCCATGTATAACTGAATTTCTATCGTAAAGAGAGGTGCATGTGTGACTCGGCTGGTCTGCCACCCTGGAGCCTGACTCGACTCGTTGACACGTGCACAGTTCCTACACCGTCCGTCGACCACCTGGCTACCTTACAGATTCTCGAGATGTTATTTGATCACACAATGTCAGACCGGGTGTATGCATTCCGCCGCTAGTGATGCGGGCTGTGAGTGTTGGCTGTAATCTGAATTTGACGATGTGATTCAAATCGGTTCGTAAAGAACGCGTTCGCTATTCTGGCATACTAGCTAGGGCTGCCTGGTCTTAATTAGCAACATCTAACAGGACGTACAATGCTCGACACTTGTGCAGTATGCGCTAGTTGGTAAGTGCTTATAACTAGTTTCCTGTATATTTAATTTTTTTATATCTGTTTACAACAGTATGTAGCAGTGTCAACCTTGTCGTTCCCTTGCTTCTTGACTCTGAAATAGTATTTTATTTTAGCCTAATGGGAAGTATGTTGCTCAATTCTCGCACATTATGCGTTGGTTGGTAGTGGAATTGTTGTGCCTTTGTACTGTAGTGTAGTTCGGTCGGAGGGTATAAGAGGCGAAAATCGTTTGCTATTCTGCTGTAGTAACCAAGACTAACACGCCATTTTTCATATGCATGGTCTTGTCTAGCAATGACTGATGTGATGTAGTGCTCTCGTCGCTTGTGCATAATTGTTGGATGGTTGGTTATTAAAACTATTTTCCTTTTTTTGTTGCTGGCATCAGTGCATAGCAGTGTCGACCTTATCGCTCCCATGCTTCGCGACCATCCTTTTTTTTGAGCTAACATAACGTACAGCATTCGTTGCTCACGCTATATGCATAGGTTGGTAGGTGTTTATAACTATTTTCCTTTACATTTATTTTTTATATGTTTATCCTTATGTAGTAGTGTCGTCGTATCTTGCATGACGAATGGTTTAAATGCACGATGTTTAGTGGCAAGCAAAGGAACACAGCCTTTACAAGTCGTGTAACACATCTTCAAATTATCACGACTGGTAAATAGTGTATTGCCCTTAACATATAGTTGATATTTGTTTTGTGGTTTGTCCTTGTGAACATACGCTCTTTTCCTGTTTCCAGGCATCCATTTTTTTTTTTTAACTTATCTTCTCGCCACAATAGCAACACTGATATCTCTTTTATGGACTGTGGAACCATCAAGTTTTTTTATAGTCAAGGTTCTATACATCGTGCTCGCAGCACATTTGCATATATGTTGAACCTTGTTATTTATTATGTGAATTAATTTTTCCGTGTATGGAGCAGTTTTATATGTTGTGCGTGGTTCTCCCAGCTATGGTTAGAATGGCACTTTTTATTGTAGTCTATAGCTACCACTGCCTAACCAGCCATTGTAGTCCCCCTGTGCTATTGTAACTGTCGAACTGCAACCCTCAAGAGACATCACTGCTACGTGCTGATGCAAACACATTAAAAAAAATCAAAGCAAAGGGTTATAAGCATTTAACAACCAGTGTATATTGCACGAGCATAAAGTGCTGCACATCATGTTAGTCGAAAAAAAATACTTTTGCGNTGTATATTGCACGAGCATAAAGTGCTGCACATCATGTTAGTCGAAAAAAAATACTTTTGCGAAGCTGCGAAGCACAGGTGCTATAAGGTCAACACTACAATGCACTAATGCAAACAGATATAAACACAAAATTTAAAGGAAAATAATTACAAGCACTTACCATCCACCACAATCACATATTACACAAGCGTCGGGTGCTGTATGCTGTGTTGAACGATGCTAGACAAGATCAGGCCATCCTGGTTAGTACAACAGAATAGGAACCGACTGAAACGAAACCATCACAGGCAGAGTACAGCCAACACTTACAACAGTAGCAGCAGAACACATCCGACTCGGCCGACATTGTGCGATCAACTAACATAGTGAGAATCTGTAAGGCAGCCAAGGTGGTCGGACGGCAACAAGGGCACCATGCAGGTCTCGGCAAGTCGAAGACATGGCACAGAACACTAGCAGAGAAACACGTCAGGATCCAAGGTGGGCTTAGGCATGCTTGACCCTGCAGCCCAGTTCACCGTCGGGGGCGATGACTATGTTATGAATGTGGTGACTATATTACAACCAACAATGGTTATAAGTGGGCTTATGGCATACTTGTACCTGCGGTCCTTTTCGTTGTTGGGGGTGATTCCTATGTTATGACTTTGGCTGTATCTTAAACAGTTCGGAAATTACAGCTAACTATGCTACAAGTGGGATTAAGGCGTACTTGAAGCACACACGTTGCGATGTATGGTAGGTTCTGGCATGCTTGGTGGGGATCAGAGATAAAGACATAAGTGCACTCGGCAGTTCGGAAATTACAGCTATCTATTCTTATATGTAGGCTTAAGGTGTACTTGATGCATGTGCGGTGCGACATATGGTAGGTTCTGGCATGCCTGGAGTCCTGGCAGAGATCCAAGATATAGAAGTGCATGTGCTTGACAGATCGGAAATTACAACCAACTATAAGAGTGAGAGAAGCTGCATGATGGGGTGATGAAATCGAACATTCTTTAGACAAAATGAATGGTGGTGGCATGGAATGACAGAGCATGAAGTGGACGGTTTTCTTATAGGTGAGAGAGCGACCACGCCGCATGCTGCTGCTGACAAAAGTTGTGTAGTGTTTTTATCCTACTGCTAGTTGTTACAGAACAATAAGAATAAAATGTNTGCTGCTGCTGACAAAAGTTGTGTAGTGTTTTTATCCTACTGCTAGTTGTTACAGAACAATAAGAATAAAATGTTTTATTTCCACGCCCACGGGTGCCAGCTACATCCCATACTGTGCATGAAGAAAAGTTGGAGAGACAGATGTGCAAGCGCTATTGGTTCTGTATAAATGTATACAAGTTTTATGTAGACATGCGACCTGCCCAAATTTTGTAACGTGTATATAATTAATTTTTCTGAATGTTAGAATGATGGTATTTTTTCGCACTATTAATTAATATATATTTTATGAATATAAGTGTGTGTACGTGCGCAAGCGGTGCTCTTTTCTTTTAGGCGATGAGTTTATTGTCTGGAGAGTGTGTAGGCTGATGCGAATATTTATCATCCAAGGTGGTCGCAGTGGCAAACCACCGTTTAAACTAGCTTCCCGATGCTAGCACGCCCCTGCTGGCGACGAGTGAATCAACACACATGCACAAAATTACCACACCAATAGCAGCGCTCCTAGCCACAAACTGTAGTTCAAACACACTTGTGGCAGGCACGGGAATCAAATATGGCCACTTGCAACAGTCGACTGACGGGAATCAAAGATGGATGCTTACAGTGGACGACAGTGATGATGGAACATCCAAGATGGAGGACTCGAAAAGCAAGAGGAAAGGGTAAAAATAAAGGAGACCGGGAGGAATATGAGGAACCCCTCCCCCGGGATAGAATGGACGAGAGATAGGAAGGAATGAGGGAGCATGAGAAAATAAAGGAGACCGGGAGGAATGTGAGAAAAAATCCCAAGGGATAAAACGGACGAGAGACAGGAAGGAATGACACTGTGAGAAAAAAAGATCGGAATGACAGCTGAGAGAAAACTAATAGGAATGCAAGAGCATGAAGATACGAGGCGTAATGATAGAACAGGAGTAGAAACGGAAATTCCGAGGGGAAAAGGAAAATTCCGAGAGAAAAAGGAAAATTCCGAGAGAAAAAGGAAAATTCCGAGAGAAAAAGGAAAATTCCGAGGGAAAAAGGAAAATTCCGAGGGAAAAAGGAAAATTCAGAGGGAAATAAGGAAAAATCCAGAGGGGAAAAAGGAAAATTCCAGAGGGAAAAAAGGGAAATCCAAGATGACCGTTGCTGACACAGAATCACAAAAGCAGGAGGTTTCCGCATGACATAATCCTAGACGTCACAGAATTGGCTATTTCTTAATATATGAAATCATGAATAATTTTGACCACGTACTTTAAGAGTTTCTCTCTATGAATTTTAAGTTATGTTATAATTACAGCGGCGGCAAAACGAAAATAATGCCATATTTTTTTATGCTGTATAGTGGACGTACTCAAGGTTTACATATGTACATACATGTGTATAAAGTATGAGCTACGGGGCACAAGTTCGTATTTTTTAATAGAGTTCTTCAGATGCAACGGTAAAAAAAAAAGGCAAAATATTAAGTCTCTCCTTCACCTTTATCGAGATGAGACTACTTTTGGATCAATGACTCTACAGTAGCTCGACACTCATCCCCGCGATCGGAATCGACCTACAGTATGGAACCGTCCACAACGATCGGAGTTCAACATGCGCACCAATACGTTGACACTTATGACGTCCCGCAAGACACGAGTTTGCTGCATCGTACCATCAGCGGCCCTCGTGGAATACAATTACCGTACTACAAACAAGCCCGTGGCAATTCCCTCTCCCACAAAATAGCTGTCACAATTATTGCAATCACTTAGGATGTAGTGAGACGACATATTTATTACTAACTCCAAAATAAAATATTAATTTTATTGCTGATGACTGAATCTTTTATGTCCCTTCCACATATACGTATTTGCTTACCCAGCCGATTATCAGTGATGCAGCTNTACTTTTATCATACCCAGCCCCCATCATCACTTTGCTTTGGTTACGATTATGTTAAGATAATCGGTGCAGTTTATTGATGTTAATTCGTCGTTAATCAACCGGTGGGGAGGGTGGGCGAAAATTATGACACCCGAGAAGGAACTAGAGTACTATACATTCTGATAATAAACAAGTTAATGATGATTTACTTATTTATAATTCTTGGCATAATCAATCCGCATCATCTGTAGCAGTGTTTGCGTAATTTTGGGGCGAACGGAATACTGGGATTTCGCCTTTAGACAGTGTTGCCACTCACATTTACTGAAAACCGCTAAGGACACTGCAAAATTCGCTAGATTCCCAAATAAGCCATGGATAGACATTTATTTCTGTCACCTGGCAACACCACAGGTTACCTATCTAACAAGAAAACGTCGCAACTCTAACAGCAGAGTCTGGTGGACATGGAGTGCTTGCACGACATTATCACGTACTGTCGCAAATTATACTCTTGGCGCACTTATCATTCAACCATCAAGCGCTTGCTACATACAGTACCACTGTCTCCCCAACATTTTCCTTTCAGCCTACGTATCGGACAAAACACGACACCATCTTTCATTTGTGTGTCCACATTAAGTTTTATGTCATTATGTTTGGTTGAACTGTATGTTTTGTAGAGTGGCATAAATTGTTTTGTAGAAAAACTGTTACCAACCTTTACACTTGCCTAGCCGGAGTAAGCTGGCTCCGTACCGAAACTGCTTCGGGCTTAATTTCCTTTCACGTCACCGAACGAAGCCAAAGCAATGCACTTCCTGCACCAGCTGTCGAAGTCAACGTCAGTTGGCGTGGACGGACACGTACTTAACCTTACTGCTAGCAGGACTAGCATAACACTGTCAAGATGTGCCGGAATTACTAATTGTTCGGGGAAGGGAAATTTATTAATGCATAAGTAAAACGCACATGCATTTGCATGTTTCCGCCTGTAATGCATATAAACAATTTTACAGCAAAACATGTATACTTAAATTTAAGTATAAATACGTTAGTGAGCATGTACAGTACTATGGGAAATGTATCCTTGGATAATGAAAGCGAAACTCAGGGAGTATCCTCGGGGTAACACCCGACATTCCACTAAGATATTGCAAAAGCGTTTAAGTCCTTGGCGGACTTTCGAAACGTTGCTGAATTGTTACAGTTTCCATGCTGGCTAGGGAGATTTTGCTGACTTATACTGTACGGATTTTCTCTTCGAACGTTAGATACCAAGGCTGTGTGGTATGTGGCAGATGCCTTTCTTCGTTGGACGACTGGTTTAGTAGTCAGGTTTCCTGGCATAACTTACACCTCCGCAATGCGCAATGATGACAAGACTGGGGGGGGGGGTAAGGTAAATTTTAGCTGATTACGTGTGCTTATTTTAAAATGGGCGCAGAGCATAGACCACGACTCACCAAGCAACGAGCAGTTTACGTACCGCTTTAACGGAGTCATATTCTCATTTCTCACGCACCTGGCCCCTTCACATTTACTGACGGCAGATTCTGCTGTCATTATCAGATAATAAACATATCCTAACTAAAATATGTTACTGCTGAAAAACACAAACGCATTTGTTGTAGCCACCTCACGTATTGAAGTGACAGGTTGTAATAGTCGTTTGCGAGAGGAAGGCAAAAACACTTAAATATTTGGTGTAAGGAGACGTAGAATACATTTGGGCCCAACTGAAAAAAAGTTTTACAAAAGCCTTCCATCGACAACATTTACGTGAAAGACGTTATGTAGTGTGCTATATCTCCCCTTTTTATACCGTGGCTACTGAGGTTTTTCGATCATACAATGTAGTGAAAATTAAAAACCTTCATAAATTTATTTGGAATGAGTTTCTGAATGAAAATAGTATCCTCTAAAAGAGGGTTTTGCCATCATTTACTCAGTCGTTATATTAAAGTTCCCTTTTAGGACACTGGTGTCGAGAGATTAGCAAACACTGAACTATGAGAGAGGCGCGGAATCCGTAAATTAATAGATCTACACTTTCGGTTACGTAGAAACGACGTACAAATTCAGTATTTCCTGATATCGGAAGCTCAACTACGGTGAATTTAAGTAACATCTCACTAACTCCATTAAAGTAGAAAACTGAGAGAAAACGGAAGTAACATAGGTGACTGTCAAAACTCCACGGTTAAGAGAAAACTATTAATAACCCAAGCAATACATAAACTAAAGAAAAAATGAAAGCAATCAATATCTTGAAGCTCGGTCACCACGTAACGAGCGGCGACCGCTAACGGCACTGATCGCATTACATGAAGACACTACCTACGGATGATCATACTAGTTCATGGTGACACGTAAGGTATGCCTTGAGAAATAGTCCCACAGTCTGTTATAGTGGCAAGATGCTTGTGACACCCTACTTTCTACACCNGTAAGGTATGCCTTGAGAAATAGTCCCACAGTCTGTTATAGTGGCAAGATGCTTGTGACACCCTACTTTCTACACCAACATTCACAACCGCTGCTCTCGCTGACGCACCTAACAGGCTAGTCATTATCTACAGCTCCTTACAGAATTTTTTTCACCTACTATTTGGACATGTTTAGTTTCGTCAAAACGCTCTACAGATCATCCCATTAACGAAAGATACATGCTTTATTTCTGATGCCCTCAATCTCTCAGATTCTTCAATCAAGAGAAAATTCGAAGATACCTCCTCCGGAATAAATAATCGAATTTTAGATT
The DNA here is from genome assembly GCA_002778355.1 of Clitarchus hookeri. Lineage (NCBI taxonomy): Eukaryota > Metazoa > Arthropoda > Insecta > Phasmatodea > Phasmatidae > Clitarchus > Clitarchus hookeri. Next base: position 549,054 of record NQII01000489.1, on the reverse strand, counting down.
TTCAAAACACCCGCGGCATCCCAATTCAAAATGGAATTAAATTCATAACATAATGACAAAGGAACGGAGTCTTCTTTTACAAGATGGTGGTTCCTGTCACTTCGACCTCTAGCCGTACCGTAGCCTAGCGAAATAAACTGCACGTCGCCTACTTGCAAAAAGTGATAGGGCCTAGTGATACCGTCGTATAAAAAATCAGTGGATAGCAAAACAAAATCGATAAGAAAATAATTTCTGCCAAACATAACTGGCCGTAATTACAGTTTACTCGTCTAAGCATGCCTTACATTAATAAAAGAATAAAGTATGACTTCTAATGCCGCGAAACCTTTCCGAAATACTGCACCAGTTATACATACTTTGTGCATCGCGGTTACTTCACACTCACGAGGCCCTGCTCAAATTCTACTTCCAGGATATTACTCCTCCTCGTGCGAACTAGGCTTAACTAAGTCTAGAAAATTACACCAAAGGACAAAACACCAAATTCTTGCGCACTCAGTTGTAATAATATTTTGCATGAGAACTATTTCTTCCTAAGCGCTACCAACACATGTTTTCTCACGGTTTTTATTAATATTTATTATAAATGAAGTATTAAAATTTATAAGTCAAATATATGTAAAACTTTAATTTAACTAAAAATAATATACTTTTATGTTAACAGGGGTATAAAACGCTTGTGATGCAAGGCGTATGTAGAAAATAACTAAACACGTCATACATGGTGTTATTTTTNAACAGGGGTATAAAACGCTTGTGATGCAAGGCGTATGTAGAAAATAACTAAACACGTCATACATGGTGTTATTTTTCAAAGGATTGATTCAAAAATGGTGAAGTAACCGCGAATGGACTATACGAACTCTATTTACACAGAGATAACGCAGTTGTCGCACACACGCCTTGCATGTGGTAAACACAGTCCAGATCTTCTTGCCGCTAAGAGAAACTGGCTCGCTCGCTGCTTGCGTGTTTGTCCTTCAACTGTTCATACCCCATGTATGTTCTGAAACTGTCCCTTAAATCAGGAATTTCAATAAAAGAAATTACAAAAAAGAAAAATTTCCTTGGACACTGCAACGTTCCTGTGAAGGTATGAAAAAAAAGGGGGGGGGGGAGAGACACCAATACACTAAGACGACGTTACTGGCCGCTATGTTCCAGTACAAGTCTCTGAACGACTTCGTAACATACAAGAAGTGTTACTACCACGTTTGGTTTTATGCCATAAACGTAAACATTTGCATTCAATACGAAACATTTCATTGCTCAGATCCGTGTTGCAAATAGGATTTATTTTCGTTATCTTGGCCGAGTTTGCCAACGGCATGTGAAACTCCAGTTTAGTTATCAAAAATAAAAACTCACGAATTGGAGCGGTTTGTGTAATAACTCCTTCTCGAGTCTCATTACACAAATCTTCCAAATTATTTTCCTTCATTATTTCGCTAGAGGTTATTATTGAATTCTGACATCACTCAACAATATCGAAGCTCATAAATATTTTACCCTGATTTTACACATAGAGGATTGTAAAAGGTCCAAGTTTCTCATGCACGTTACGTGTCTCGCAAAAACATTTTGACTTGCACAAGCCGTCATTTTGGAGAAATCGTCGACCTCGGCTAGCGTACATTTCAACAGCTGGTTAGTACTACTTCAGCAACAGATACATCCCACAATCCGCGTCCTTGCAGCACAAAGATGTTCGGTCCACTTACGAAGGCCTTGGTATACGTCATTCACGGTTACTTCATACTTCTCTGAAGCCCTGATCAAGTTCTCATTACAGTATATTCCTCCGCCTCACGCAAGCAAAGCTTAACCTACTCTAGAAAATTTCACTAAATGGACAGCGCACCGCATTCGTGGGCACTTAGTGTCATAATATTTTACATAACAACTATTTCTTACTAAGCACTACCAACACAACTATCTTCTCTTGTTTTTATTCATATTAAATATAAATTAAATACAATTTATAAATAAAATATAGGTAAAAGTTCAATTTCATAAAAAAACAGAAGTATCAAACGCTTGTGATAAACGACATATTTAGGGAAAAAACCAACATGTCATACTTAAGATGATTTTTTCAAAAATTTGATTCAAAAAGTGTAAAGAAACTGCAAATAGAATATAAGGTCTGGTGGTGTGGAACACGATTTGCTACTGAGGCAGTTACAAAGCGAGCAGCGGGGGCGGCTATACCCCCCCCCCCCNAACTGAGTGAGTGTTCTCGATATACCGGTTCCGCATTTTTACTACATGGCAAGAGCTTTCCGATGTAATTCGTCTTTCTGGCACTCCTCAAATTCCCTCCCCCGTCTATCAATTACAGGTCAAAGTACTGGCGAGTGTTCGCCTCAGATGGCAAATACACAGGTTTAAAACTTCCGCTTAAATAATAGGTCGGTTAAACAAGTTTGAAAGGTCTGCATACCCCGTCCATTTGTTAGTTCTGTAACACTGAACAACAGTGTAAACCTACGTCCTACCATTAAGTAAAGAACACGACACATATACGCCGCTAAAGGTATATGAAAACCCTACACGTATAATAAAATTAAAACAGCTATTCTTTCCCCATCGTTTGCATTCGTCTGTTCACAAAAATATTAATATTCATTATTGGCTGGATAAGGGCTACATGGATTCTGTTAAAAAATCTGATATTTGCAAAAAAAAAAAACATTAATTGTCTCAGTATACGGTTTGCAGTTCGCAGGAATGTAAAAAGCTGATTTGGGGTTGCGTGGTTTCTAAAGTACTTTCGTGGTAGTTGAAAATAATGAGACTATCAAAGCACCAAAGCTACTTCGGCGCAAAACCAACCCATCAAAACATGGTGCGAAAGTCAAGGGCTTAAGTTACCGAGGAGGAATGGCTGGAAAAAAATTCTGTACGCCTTGCTTCTGGCAGCCCTAAGTAAATATGTAAAGCGGTAATCGTTTTAATATAAAGGCCTAATTGCTAACACAATGGAGCGTCACTTTCTCTGAGGAAAACCTACAACGATACGTAAATCATTTTCAGTATTTTTTCGCTCAGACATTCGTTACAGCATCAGCCTTAGGGGGAGAATTTCTGGGTTCAAGCCCCGCAAATCAGAGAATGGAATTTTTCGATGACCTTAAACGTCAGTCTCTGCTGTTATTTCTCTCGTAGCCGTCAGCATGTCATGTGGTTTTATTAGCAGCTAGCAATTTGANAAACGTCAGTCTCTGCTGTTATTTCTCTCGTAGCCGTCAGCATGTCATGTGGTTTTATTAGCAGCTAGCAATTTGAGGATAAGGATATCTCATGTTCCAAATGCCAAGGGATATCTCATGTTCCAAATGTCAAGAAGTCGAGACGACCTCGATCGACTCTTGGTCACAAATACTGTCGCATTCAAATCTGTTATTAAGTGAACATTTTAAGTATTTTCCCACATAACTTCAGGTTTTAATACGCATCCGATGTGGCTATTGTAGCACGAATGGGGCTATTATTATACCCTCATATTGTTTAGACATTTTCCCTAGATATGGAAATCGAAATATTTTCCGAAGACACGTGCCACCACGCTGCCCCCACCCCAATCTCTATATCTATATCTCGGTATCTGTATCTCTCTATATCTATATCTCTCTCTCCCCNTTTTTATCTCCTTTTGTTCACAATATAGCGCGCATGACCAAGCTCCAAGCTGAAACCTTTCAGTCCCCAAACGGCACTATCATTAAAACGTATTGGCACGGGTCGTCTAGCAGACCTCCGTACGGTGTATTGGCATCCGAGACGTTCGCAAACTGCGGATAGTCTTTCGCAGAGCACATTTAAATGACTACAGAAATTACACTACGCTATTTAACCAGAGTTCATGGAAAANGTCTTTCGCAGAGCACATTTAAATGACTACAGAAATTACACTACGCTATTTAACCAGAGTTCATGGAAAAAACACCGATAAATACTCCGTTCTCGGAACTCAGTCCCACTAAATTCGTTAGTAAAATGCCACAATAAATACTGGCTAATTGTGTCGTGAAAATGAAACACGTGGACTAAGCTTGTGGTATGATTTCGTAAAAGATATTGATAACTTATTTATGACTCGAATTTGTTACATTATGATTTTTCATTCTTCCAAAAAGTGAGTCCTTGCGAGGGGAAAATCTCCATATTTCCCCTTCCTTTGAGTTTTTCTCCTTCAACACTAAAAACCGTTGTTTTANAAACACCGATAAATACTCCGTTCTCGGAACTCAGTCCCACTAAATTCGTTAGTAAAATGCCACAATAAATACTGGCCAATTGTGTCGTGAAAATGAAACACGTGGACTAAGCTTGTGGTATGATTTCGTAAAAGATATTGATAACTTATTTATGACTCCAATTTGTTACATTATGATTTTTCATTCTTCCAAAAAGTGAGCCCTTGCGAGGGGAAAATCTCCATATTTCCCCTTCCTTTGAGTTTTTCTCCTTCAACACTAAAAACCGTTGTTTTATGACCACGTACAATAAAATGTATTAATTAACATAGAAACTCTTTCTTATCGCGCGTATTTTCGGCTGGTCTAATGTGCGTCGGCAGTGCACTCAGAATAGCCAACGTAACATTAACTTTTGTTCGTTCGTGCATCAGCTGATACAGGATTTTGTAAATGGCACGTTGTTTGTTTCGAATGAGTCAATTGCCACTCACTGACTGTCAGAATTTGGCCGAGTTATATGAAATTAAGTATACCTGGGCACACCTTGTTTCGCAACTGGGTGGGGCGGCAATAGTAGTATTTGAGGTTAAACTATAAATATTCCCGTGTAAAATATTCTCGAATTTGCAAAGGAGTATAGCGACGGAAGATTAAAGCCGGCGCACAGCGGTTCGGGGTGGATGCCTAGCACGAAAAAATTACTTCCTACATAGTAACTGTTGTGCCTCATTAGTATTTAATACAAAAACGTATATTATAGTAAAAACGAAACGCATAATACTTAAATCTATGGATCTGCATTTATTACCGTTGTAGACGTTTACACAAGCCTACAGAAACTAGAAAACATGGGATATAAAATCCAAGCAACATCTTTCATGAATTATATGCCTCTTACATTAAGTACATTTCTCTTAACGCTGGTGTTTCCACGCCATTCCTATTTAATCACCACTGCCACTCTCACTGTCAGTGACACGTTAACTGAGTCCTTTTTCACTGCCACACTCAGAATCATCACTGTGATGAATGTTAGGTTCGGCAAGCAGTTCCGAACTTCCGCGCTGATAGGACCAGCACTATTCCTGTGGTTTCGTGCATGTCTGTAGCATATTGTAGATATGACTAGATCAGAAGACAGAATGAGATGATGGAACAGATCATTATTCGACAGACGAGAAATCTTCCTTGTGTTATGTTCTCGTATATACTTGAAATTTTTGTTTCTTACTTGTTGTGCTGCTTCACTCAACTATCCCAATTGGAAGAAGGGCATTTTGTATGACTGCCGATCCATGAATAAGAATTGTGTGCACAGTAATTGGCATATAATACCAAGGGTAANATCATTATTCGACAGACGAGAAATCTTCCTTGTGTTATGTTCTCGTATATACTTGAAATTTTTGTTTCTTACTTGTGCTGCTTCACTCAACTATCCCAATTGGAAGGAGGGCATTTTGTATGACTGCCGATCCATGAATAAGAATTGTGTGCACAGTAATTGGCATATAATACCAAGGGTAANGAGGGCATTTTGTATGACTGCCGATCCATGAATAAGAATTGTGTGCACAGTAATTGGCATATAATACCAAGGGTAATTGCGCACAAACATCTCAGCTGTTTCCTTGCAATATTTATCAAACTTTTCCTGGTTTATTGCATATCCACTTGAAATCGAACAAAGTATGACACTAAACCGTTTTATCAGATCTTCACTTACATGTGTGAAATCAGAAGAAGTCTTGAGATCTTTAAAAAGAAAAAACCTAATTGCAGCACTGCCATCATTCGTGGAATCAAAATCAGGCTTTGGTTGATCAACCAGTAACCCAAGTAGTTGTCGTAATTCTTCAATGATCTCTCGTTTCCTCATTTCTACCTTTTTCTCGTTTTCACCCCGTGCTCGCCAAGTCTGAATCTCCAAACGATAGCTTATATGCACACAGCACTCAAAGAAACGTATCCATGAATGTAAAATTGACAAACCAATACTGTACGTTTCTTCATCAACAATCTTCGTAACAACTTTCCCTAAATTGTTCATTTCTGTAGGCTTCGCTCTACATATGTAGCACACTTGACTTGATGTACCTGTAAGACTGTTGCATATTTTACCGTCCACCATCGTTAAAAGTAACTTGTGATTTACTGCAATAGTTGACACTTCTGTAGGACATAGTTCAAATTTGTTTCCGAATCAGTTATGTTTCCCTTTTAATAAATTCGCAGGTTTACTTTTCGAAACCTAACTTAATTGGTCGACAGAATCGTGGAGATGATGGACTAGGATTCTGCCACACGATTATTTTGTCTAAAGACTTTTCAGACGTTGAATAAATTAAATGCAGGGGTACAATTGAAACCATAAATTATGAATCATCTCCTCCGTAATTCATGTTTTCTTTATAGTTACTTTGACCAGAACTTCTTGATGAATGAACTTCTTGATAGACTCAGACATTTGATCACTGTCCAACAAGGTGGAGATTTCTCGCACATTGAGATATCTTCAATCATCAGTAAACTGAAGGTCAGGGATTATATCGAATTATCTGATGAACTGCTTTCTTCTGAAATTGTAATTGCAAAATATGTTAAAAATAATAATTGTGGTTTTGTGGTGTATCCTTTCATCCATCGTAACTGTAAAGTGGTGCTATGAACACTCCACTATTAAACAGAAAGGTTTGCATACAGAATATTAATAAAAATTTCAATATAAAAATGCATGGATAGTGGACTGCACACAAAACATTAATTATGTCGACGTGTACAAATTTGGAGGCAGTTGGCGAACGAATGTAATTTCTATGCGTGGGTGGCGGACCAACCGAAGGATTTATCGAAGGGGTGGGATTGATCGAAGGAATTGGATTGATCGAAGGATTGGCATGGATTGCTGTGGATTGGTGTGG
>NQII01000489.1:475395-539391 GCA_002778355.1 Clitarchus hookeri | reverse complement strand
GTGAGTTTTTTTTTCTATGGGGGTACATAAAGAATCAAGTGTTTCGTCCACCATTGCCGGCTAACATTGACGACCTCAAAACGAGAATTACGGATGCCATCCAAACCGGAACACCGAACATGCTGACAAGAGCGTGGAAGCTCAAACTAATAGCGCATCATGTCGTTCGGGCCACTCGTGGTGGTCACATTGAACATTTATGAATGTATGGTAACCAAACTTCACGGTTCCACGGTTTATTTGATTGGTCAATAGGTTGTAGGTTGTTTGNCATTTATGAATGTATGGTAACCAAACTTCACGGTTCCACGGTTTATTTGATTGGTCAATAGGTTGTAGGTTGTTTGGTTTTGATATTATAGACCTTCAAAGTTAGGGCATTCTTATATATTCACCGTGTATGGTGACATAACGCGTCATTTTCCTAACAATGTCAACAATTCTTTCACGTTTTCTGTGAGAAAACTCGACGACAGAGAAACAGTGTTTCTCTCTATTCTTATACACTTCCGTCTTGCATTCCTTCTAACTGTAAGCAATTTCACCTCTAATTTACTCCCGAAGTCCAACGGAATAATGGACGATTTCCAACACAAGCTATATATTTACCAAATCGTAAACCAGTGCATAATATGAGTACTGCAACTATTGGATCAGCATCGAAATTTCGTAAGAGCAGAAAATATTCGAGGAACCAACTAATCTTCCCAAACACACTTTACACAAATTGCTCGGCCTTAGGAAGCAGGCAAAAAAAAAANATTCGAGGAACCAACTAATCTTCCCAAACACACTTTACACAAATTGCTCGGCCTTAGGAAGCAGGCAAAAAAAAAATCTGTCAAAAATTACGTTTGTTCTACTCCCTTACCATCCAAAGCTAACCACGAGTGTTTTATCTTCCGCTAATTACGGAAGGCACTTGGAGACACATTTACTCTCTCCTCCAACTGCTGCATTGGCAAGTGCTGGGCTGTTACGGCCTACCGAAACTGTCCAAGTAGCCAAAAATGGCAGGAGAAGACGATTTAATTAATACGCAAGCGACACTGAGTAGTAAATTTGTTTAAGGTGTCAATTCCTAATTCTTTTTNGGGGGAGGAGAGAACGCACCACTGTGGTCTGCCGGGGTAAGGGGTGTCTGTGTTTGGCTTAGGACTTCGCGATATGGCGATCACGAAACAATATTGATGAAATATCACATATTATAAATATTAAAGATATGCTATGCGATATACATATGACCTAGACTTGCGATATACAGTATGTATAATCATCGATTTTCAATACGCTCTGTGAGCAATACAGCATATCACACCGATTTCGATATGGTTAACATGTTTCGAAACGATATTGGAAAGTATATACAGAACAGCGCTAGTTACAGATACGAAGAGAGTGCGAGTGTTGTCTTTCTACGCAACATACACAGGCGATTACAACGCTACCTTGAATGTGGCGAAGAAAATGCGTCAAAAACCAGGGGATATTTGAAACGCCTTACCACCTTCTTTAGCGCTCAACATTCAATGAACCTACATTGGACACTGCCAATTTCGGCAGGCTTGGGCGGAGATCAATACAGATACGCTATCGCACAGAAAAACAACAAAGAGCTGCCAAAGAACTGGTTTCTGAACAAACCTGGAGTTATCACACTTTCTCTAATTTCATCGCTGGCTAAGGAGCGTGGCGAACGGCCTGTCGTTCCGGAAGAGAGACCCACAGCGCTCCTGGCTTGAGAAAGGCAGACTAGTGCTGTCGACCGGGGCCTTGTGCTTTGTTGTGGTACACAAGCAAGTTCCTAACGATCTCACTAGTCATCCTCCTCGACTTCCTTTTATCACTTTTGTTTACGAACACTTCTATACCAGAGATGTTTTTCTTCAAATATCATCTCTCTGCCGCATGTGTGGTATTTGTTTCACTGATAGCAGGTCCGTATTATTTGCAGTGTATGAGTGGGTGCATAACGAATACCACTAGCAGTGCACAGATAGAATACACACGACGTGGCACGACGTAAAACACTAAGTTTTGGCAATTCCCTTCCCACCCGGCCGACAATGCCTACGCGTTATTGCAACAAGATATGAAACTACCAAATTTCGTTTTTGTTTTTCTTCATTCGTGACAAATCACTTAACGTGTTTTCACATCTCCGCCAGCCGTTTACCAAAGACGAAATACTCTCCAAAAATATATTTCAATACAAATGCTGAACGAAACAAACTGTGGCACCTAACCACCTAATGTCTGTAGTCCCTGGATAAAGTGTGTTCTACATGAACTATATCAATATTACTGAGTCATTACCTCACAAGACAAATACAGGATGAGTCATGGTATGCTAACCCGGCGTGAGCGGAACCCTCGGAGAAAAAAAAATATGAAACCTATAAGTATACGACTTAAGAGTGATTTCGTAGGTTGGCAGACGTCCGTGAAAAAGGCGAGGGGAAATGTGATACGCAACGATAAATTGGAAGTTACTTGCGATCANCAGGTTGGCAGACGTCCGTGAAAAAGGCGAGGGGAAATGTGATACGCAACGATAAATTGGAAGTTACTTGCGATCAAGCAACGGAAAGTCACAAACATTTACAAGGTATGCAGCCACAAAACAGTGTTAAGGAGAGTACAACCCTTCATACGTGAAAATGGAGTTGGCACCCTCCTTTTGCTTAGAACTCAGTAGCCCTCCGCTTGAAGCAATTTGGAATGACATATTGGTAATTAGTATGCAAAAATCAATAAAAACAAAAAAGGGGGATCGTCTCTGTAGTATCCGCTAATCCCGAGTGTTATCTCACGAATTACATGTTTATTTTCAAAGCAGATTAGCGATTNTCGTCTCTGTAGTATCCGCTAATCCCGAGTGTTATCTCACGAATTACATGTTTATTTTCAAAGCAGATTAGCGATTGCCTGGGAGTAGGCAGCCTGTGCCACTGTCGGGCATTACGTGTCAACTGACAACCTGGCTCATGTTTTAGTCTTAATGCAACAGGCTTTCATACTAGACTGTGGACAGTTGAGAAGTAACTGCGGGGAAGTGCCCCATTGCATTGGTTCCTGTCATCGTATCAAATGGCAACGAGGTTGCAAGCCTGCTAGCAGATACAGCAGCCAAATCTTCACAGCGTGTACGATGGTGTTGAGTAATGCCACAAGAACATTAGCCAAGGTTCTCAGTCGACACGTCATGCACAACAGTAGTAAGGGCTGTCTGCCTCTCAGGCAACCACTAATCTGCTTTCCGACTAACATGTGATTTCTGAGGTGACACGCGGATTGGCGGATACTACCAAGGCGACCATTTTATATTGATTTTTGCATGCTGATTACTAACTTGTCATGTCGAATTGCTTCACGCGGGGAGAGAGGAGGTTACAAAGTTCTAAGCAATAGCAGAATGCCAACACCCCTATTTAATGTATGAAGGGTTTTTAACACCGTTTTCTGTGGTTACCTACCTTAACCGTTTGCCTGCGTTTGACTTTTCGTTGCTTAATCGCAAGTAATTTCCCAGTTATCGTTGCACAACACATTTTCACTCTCTACTTTCTGGGTCGTCTACCAGCCTCCGAAATCACAGTAGACCCTACGTCGTATATGTGTTTCCTTATTTATTTTTCGTAAGGATTCTGCTCACGCTGGGTTAGCAAACATTAACGATTCCCTTATAAGTGTACAACTATTTCAAAATAAGTTTTGTTAAGTATATACATAAAAATAGCGCTGTTAGCGGTATTCAAAATCAACGATAACATTACGTTCCGCTACTTATATTGCAAAGAATACAGTCTTGTTATCAATGAAACCAACACCACACCACGCACATTGGCAAAGAGGTGATATTTGAAAGATAACATCTTCAGCACATGTCTCCCAAAACAAACGGGATAAGGAAAGGCAGGACGACGACTTTACAGTAAGACCATTAGGGTGTTTATTTTCCACACAACACCGAGCGAGAGGTTATCATTGTATGTGTTACTTGTCCTGAAGTACGCGCCTCAGACAGAATGGCCAAGCCAAGAGAATTGCGAGCAAGGAAGAGTATCTTCACTAAGCGTTCCTCTCTTAAATAGTGCCTTCGGGAACACTGAGAGACCGATGTCGAGGAGTTGTGAAGAAAGATATTTGCAAAAAAGTGGAGCGGAGTTGGCCACGTAAGGATGGACGCAAGTGAATCCCAATAACGCCACAATGATGGATGCAAATGCGCTTTTACACAAATACGAAGTTCCGAAACTTAGGTTTTACAAACTGCCAACAGAGCAATGTAACTGTAAGAAGTCAAAGAGATTATTTTCATGGCAGTCTTTTCTCGTCAAAAAATGACATTCAGAACGCTGAGTATAATTTGTTGAAGTGCATTATAACGAATACGTTGGATTAAGTATGTTTTATTCTTATTTGGTAACGCAGTTTTTTTTAACGTTTACCTTCGAAACATTTTGGTAACTAACGCGTGGAAAGAAAGAGGNTCTTATTTGGTAACGCAGTTTTTTTTAACGTTTACCTTCGAAACATTTTGGTAACTAACGCGTGGAAAGAAAGAGGAAAAAAAAAAAAACCGGCATTCATGTTACCGATGTACAACACAGTTTGGGAGAAAGTTCGAAATGACGAATTCTCGTGTTAGGGATGGGCAAACAGCACCATATCGTCAGAAGGAACACGTGCGCCATTCACAGTCTACGTCCTAGGACAATGGTTGGACTCGGGGTTACAGAATTACAAAAGGAACTGTTCACGGCCTACCGACGCTGCTTCGTCCAGACTCGACCGGCGTGACGTCACAATGGCACAGGTGTCTATGCAACGTGCTTCTGCTGCAGCACGTCAGTGCCGGGTACTATGTTTTGAAAACCATATAGCTTATATAGATAGCTCCAGATTAAGAACATATGGAAATAGGTACATATACGAAAGCTAAAAAGATTAGATAATTTAAAAATATAAGACTAACACTACTTTGACTACCTGAATACTAGTCTATATAACTAACAATGAACATGCTAAAATTAAGGTATTTAGTGTTTCATGGTTTTGGTTCCGGATTTTTGGCACTATATATTAATGATGCGAATCCATCAACATAACACATTACTAAAATAAGGACTATCAAAATTTTAGGTTAAAGAATCAAGCTTACTTAGATTTATTCACACTTCACCCCATCGGGGGGTAACTTTCGCGGTAACCTTCACATAATTGTTGAGGAGGGGGGCGTTTAGCGTCGTTTCACTTTCCTGTCTGCCATTTCCAAACTGTTACACCTAAAAACATGAGATTTGCCATTGCGTACAACCCTGATCGTTCAAAACTACTATATCGCCTATTATTTCGATATAAATTTGAAAAACACGTACATTTAAACACATTAACTACATAATAAATGCCTAACACATATATAGCTACACATGTTTTCAACAAACATACAAGATTTGCTGTAGATGATGGGAGAATTTCTAATGCCTATAAACAAATATGATCATATGTTTTTGAAAATTCCAATATAAGGACTATTATGGCTTTTAATAACAGAATTAAATATAATTATATTAAAGCTATAGTTGATGGCGTTAGTGTCACAAATTAAGTGCTAAGACTTTTTTTACGCTGGCGTGAAAATAGTAAACTTTCAAAACTTTACAAGTGTAATAAACTGAATTTACTTGATGATGCATTATCCACAGGGAGGTTTAATTAATCCTTTATTTCTGTTTGCCAATCCCATTTTTATTTGATGCCTCATAAATAGCATAACGTCCACGAATTTTCACATATTAATAATTAATGTACGTCGTACGTGATACTTTACTGAAGCCATAGTTTACTGATTAGAAACTTGGCCTTAACTTTTTTTTTGTTCTTCAAGCTTACTTTTCTTAAATTTCAACCACTTATCTTCTTATTCGTAAGTATTTGTCCTCTGTTCTCTCTGTACTAGTACCTTAATAGCAAAAATGTTCTAAATCTTGAGTGAAGCCTTACTGCCTGTGGGCACAAATTTGGAAATTCCATTTCGAGCATTTCCCTCAAACATTTTGTTAACTTTAACTCTTCTGTCCACATTAGATCCATGCATTTCCCTGAATTTCTAAATTATTTACAGTAATTTTCCAACTAGTCAACTACGCGACAAGATTTCTATCCAACTGACACATTCATCTGTGAGTTTCTTTCATTGTACATAATGCAGGATACTCCCTTCACTACCCTTTCCTTCAATGCTCTGCTGTTAAACAACTTCGTAAATGGGGATCTTCAGCAACACTTGTTTGAAGTGATGACCATGGCAGTTTGACTGAAGAAGCCATAACGGAAAATTACGTATGTTGGACTAGAGTGGTTGTACAAAATTTTAGGGCCTTGGAATTGTCCAAAAGGGCTTTCAAGCACTTAGTGAGTCATACGGATTGTTAATATGTACTTTAAACCGGATTGTCTTTATTCTTCCGCAACTGTCCCAACAACTATTCAATCGACAACACCCTCGTCTGTGCATCATTTCCATCACGTGGCAATTTGTATATGTTCAGAAAGCATGCTCTGATTAACTCTACATGCAATTTTCATCAAATGAAACGATACGAGGTGTGGACTCTTACTGTTCATTACTTCCCAAAATGTATCGATTAATTCCAAGAATTCTGTAGCTTTTTTGCTTCCATTTAAAGCAGCAATTGCTTTGGTAAACTATTCGGGATTACAGTTCTATGTAGAATGTGTATCAATCACAGGTTAACCTAGACTGAATGATGCAGTCATCATACTTTCACCAATTCAATAGGGACAGTTTCCTCACACAAGGAGCCTTTTTTCCTAACTCTCTCTAGAATAATACCAGAATTAATGAGATAAATTACGATACACCACTTTAGTTACTGTAATATAAAGAACTAAAATCTACAACTTCCTGGTACTAAAAAAAAATGCATACACACGACTACATCACGATGGAGTGCCAGGGGAAAAGGGGGTGGGGGTCGAGACATGTAACAGGAAATGACATACGCATATGAATACCCCTTAAAGTTGGTACCTTTTACCTTTTAATACCGCCTACTTTTTCCTTTAAAATTTTCTTATCTGCACAGTACCCTTGGCAATAGAGTCTGCTACGATCTGCGTAGACACTCCATCATCAGTTGATAGAGATCTAACAGATAAGAATAAGGTGTGGCAGATTTTACTATCGCACGTGGTACTACATACATCAATTTCATTAACATTAGGCAAGTCATTATAGCAATAATCGGCCAAACTTTTGGGAATACTGTGACCAACTTCTACTACCCACACAGCTCCTAAAAATTTACATCCATAGTGTCTTCAAAGCCCGCTAAGATTCTGAAAAATTCTGTGGGAAAAATGAGATAACAACATGCAGTTTTCGGTACGTTAAAGTAATATTGTGGATGTTTTGTTTGAGCCAGCAGATGGCATAGTGGTCATCTGTGCACGAGCGTATACGTTGTGTGGCATGACTTTTTGAGATAAAATCAGTCACTAGACTCAAGGTAATTACCGCACAGAGTTTGATAAGCAACCTATAAGTAACTGTGCTTTACGGGATTGGCAACGGCATTTGCTAAAAACTGGTAGAGTCCATGATCGCAATATAAGTGACCGACTTTGTGCTACGTTGGGGATGAATTTGTCGAAATAACCCGTGCGACGTGGCATAGCCCTGCAAGATCCACGCGCAGAGCTTTGCGAAAAATTACTAATTCCGTGTGCTAAAGTACACAAGAGTGATGCATAAGAAGTTACGGTTATGTGCACACAAGGTGTGGTTAGTGCAAGAGTTGAAACCTGAAGACCAGATCGCACGTCAACAATTCGCAGAAGAAATGCTTGCCCGCACTAACCTTGATAATAGGTTCTCGAAAAAATAACTTTTACAGACGAAGCAACATTTTATGTATGCATGTAAGCGATACGCCGAAAGTTAATAGGTGGTATGGTGTCGTACCTGCCCAGGTTATTGGACCCTGTTCCCCACCTCACTGGGATATGCAGGTACGCGCTTACCTAGACAACACATTTCCAAGGTGGATCCAGCAGAGACAAATCCAATACCTTGGTTTCCACGTTCACATGACGTAACCCCACTGGATTGTTTCCTGTGGGTTTGTGTGCAAACGACAGTTAATGAACTGACGACCTGAACACTGTATCAGGAATAGTCTCGGCTACTCCAGCAGATATACGCCGTTGAACATGGCAAGAGCCGGAATATCTATTAATGTTCTCCATATTACCAAGGGGGTCCACATCGAAGTAAGTAAAGAGTTTAAGTTTATTATGTCGGAAAATACATGTAGCTAGCTCAATTAGTTTTCTCGCCAGATGTTTTCCAAAAACCCTAGCAGACTTAGAAGACGTACGGCATATTAACGAATACACACATGCACAAGGACTAGTGGTACATACTGTAGCATTATTATATTCCACATTATAACCATATAATTTCTAATACTTTAAACCATAAAAATTAATTATTGAAAATGTGTATTATAAATTAAAATAAATAGTTATGAGTCTAATCCCTTCTTGGCAAAGAAAATAACATCTCAAGAGCCATTTAAATATGATAATAGATAAAGCACCACTTTTAATGATTTAAGAATAAATACTGATTAATAACTATTATTGGTTTAAACATAATAATTGTTTGTTTCTTTTAATTTTTATTTTGTTTAGTTTTTTGTGCCATGGTTTTTTGTATATACATTGAAGAGCCAAAAAAACTGGTACACCTGCCTAATATCGTGTAGGGCCCCCGGGGACACGCAGTAGTGCCGCAAGACGACGTGGCATGGACTCGACTAATGTCTGAAGGTATGCAGGAGGCAATTCACAACATGAATCCTGCAGGGCAGTCCACAAATCCATAGGAGTGCGAGGCGGTGGAGATATCTTCTGAACAGCACGTTGCAAGGCATCCCAGATATGCTCAATAATGTTCATGTCTGGTGATTTAGGTGGCCTATCAAAGTAACTAAAGTCAGAAGAGTGTTTCTGGAGCCACTCGGTAGCAACTCTCGACGTGTGGGGTGTCGCATTGTCCTGCTGCAATTGTCCGTCGGAATTAACAATGGACATGAATGGGTGCAGGTGATCGGACAGGATGCTTACGTATCTGTCACCTGTCAGAGTCGTATCTAGACGTATCAGGGGTCCCATTTCACGACAACTGCAAACGCCCAATACCATGACAGAGCCTCCATCAGCTTGAACAGTCCCCTGTTGACATGTAGGGACCATGGATTCATGAGAATGCCTCCATACCTGTACACGTCCATCCGCCCGATACAATTGGAAAAGAGACTCGTCAGACCAGGCAACGTGTTTCCAGTCATCAACAGTCCAATGGCGGTGTTGGCGGTCCCAGGCAAGGCATAAAGCTTTGTGCCGTGCAGTCAACAACGGTACACGAGTGGGCCTTCGGCCCCGAAAGCCCACATCAATGATTGTCCGTTGAATTGTTCGCACGCTGGCACTTGATGATGCCCGAGCATTGAAATCTGCGCCAATTTGAGAAAGGGTTGCACGTCTGTCACNTGTCGAAATAACCCGTGCGACGTGGCATAGCCCTGCAAGATCCACACAAGTACACAAGAGTGATGCATAAGAAGTTACGGTTATGTGCACACAAGGTGTGGTTACTACAAGAGTTGAAACCTGGAGACCAGATCGCACGTCAACAATTCGCAGAAGAAATGCTTGCCCGCACTAACCTTGATGATAGGTTCTCGAAAAAATAACTTTTACAGACGAAGCAACATTTTATGTATGCATGTAAGCGATACGCCGAAAGTTAATGGGTGGTATGGTGTCGTACCTGCCCAGGTTATTGGACCCTGTTCCCCACCTCACTGGGATATGCAGGTACGCGCTTACCTAGACAACACATTTCCAAGGTGGATCCAGCAGAGACAATCCAATACCTTGGTTTCCACGTTCACATGACGTAACCCCACTGGATTGTTTCCTGTGGGTTTGTGTGCAAACAACAGTTAATGAACTGACGACCTGAACACTTATCAGGAATAGTCTCGGCTACTCCAGCAGATATACGCCGTTGAACATGGCAAGAGCCGGAATATCTATGAATGTTCTCCATATTACCAAGGGGGTCCACATCGAAGTAAGTAAAGAGTTTAAGTTTATTATGTCGGAAAATACATGTAGCTAGCTCAATTAGTTTTCTCGCTAGATGTTTTCCAAAAACCCTAGCAGACTTAGAAGACGTACGGCATATTAACGAATACACACATGCACAAGGACTAGTGGTACATACCGTAGCATTATTATATTCCACATTATAACCATATAATTTCTAATACTTTAAACCATAAAAATTAATTATTGAAAATGTGTATTATAAATTAAAATAAATAGTTATGAGTCTAATCCCTTCTTGGCAAAGAAAATAACATTTCAAGAGCCATTTAAAAATGATAATAGATAAAGCACCACTTTTAATGATTTAAGAATAAATACTGATTAATAACTATTATTGGTTTAAACATAATAATTGTTTGTTTCTTTTAATTTTTATTTTGGTTAGTTTTTTGTGCCATGGTTTTTTGTATATACATTGAAGAGCCAAAAAAACTGGTACACCTGCCTAATATCGTGTAGGGCCCCCGGGGACACGCAGTAGTGCCGCAAGACGACGTGGCATGGACTCGACTAATGTCTGAAGGTATGCAGGAGGCAATTCACACCATGAATCCTGCAGGGCAGTCCACAAATCCATAGGAGTGCGAGGCGGTGGAGATCTCTTCTGAACAGCACGTTGCAAGGCATCCCAGATATGCTCAATAATGTTCATGTCTGGTGATTTAGGTGGCCAATGGAAGTGTCTAAAGTCAGAAGAGTGTTCCTGGAGCCACTCGGTAGCAACTCTCGACGTGTGGGGTGTCGCATTGTCCTGCTGGAATTGTCCACATCCGTCGGAATTAACAATGGACATGAATGGGTGCAGGTGATCGAACAGGATGCTTACGTATCTGTCACCTGTCAGAGTCGTATCTAGACGTATCAGGGGTCCCATTTCACGACAACTGCACACGCCCAATACCATGACAGAGCCTCCATCAGCTTGAACAGTCCCCTGTTGACATGTAGAGACCATGGATTCATGAGAATGCCTCCATACCTGTACACGTCCATCCGCCCGATACAATTAGAAAAGAGACTCGTCAGACCAGGCAACGTGTTTCCAGTCATCAACAGTCCAATGGCGGTGTTGGCGGTCCCAGGCAAGGCATAAAGCTTTGTGCCGTGCAGTCAACCACGGTACACGAGTGGGCATTAGGCTCCGAAAGCCCACATCAATGATTGTCCGTTGAATTGTTCGCACGCTGGCACTTGATGATGCCCCAGCATTGAAATCTGCGCCAATTTGAGAAAGGGTTGCACGTCTGTCACGTTTAATGATTCTCGTCAGTCATAGTTTGTCCCGTTCGTTCACGATCTTTTCCGGCCCCAGCGATGTCGAAGATTTGATGTTTTACCGGATTCCCGATATTCGCGGTACACTCGTGAAATGGCCGTACGCGAAAATCCAAATTTTATCGCTACCTCGGAGATGCTATGTCCCATCTCTCGTTCGCCGACTATAATACCACGTTCAAACTCACTTAAATCCTGATAACCTGCCATTGTAGCAGCAGTAACTGATCTAGCAACTTTGCCAGACGCTTGTTGTCGTATATAGGCGCTGCCGACCGCATCGCGTTACTCTGATTGGTTCCATACCTCTGTTATTTGCATACGCACGCCTATACCAGTTCTTTTTTTTGGCTCTACAGTGTATGTGTAACTGTATATATTTTGTTTGTTAACGACATATTTTACACATGTTGGTGATTTTTGTATATAGAAATATATATTGGTTAACATGTAAATTTGAACTGTTATAAATGCGTTTGTATGTATGAGTTACACTGTTAATGGTCTTCACTGTTCAGTGGCACAATAAATTTTTACAATAAATAAATTCATATATTACTCTATTGTTATGCGCTCGCTGCTTCGCATCTCACGCGAGCGAGTGGAAGTGAGATACACGGCAGGTCGTAGGGTACGAGTTACCTCCTCTGGCGCAGACTACGGGCGCCTTGGATGTCGAGGGTTGAAACCTCGGGCAATGTTTTGTCCGCTTTCCTTCTGTAGCCGGAAGGGTAAAGCTTCGTCGGGGGCGAATTTGTTTGGAGGCGGGTTGTACTCTTTNTAGCCGGAAGGGTAAAGCTTCGTCGGGGGCGAATTTGTTTGGAGGCGGGTTGTACTCTTTCTTACCAAGATGACTGTTATCCTATGCGACAGGGAGAAGGGGGGGGAGCAATAACTTGGTCTCTCAGTGTTTAAATAAAGAAGTCTATATTAGGCAAAATATATACAAACACTGTCCGAATCTGTACCCAGCAAGTCGGGAGCCTTAAGGGCGGATCAAATACCAAAATGCTCACGGATTTTAACATGGTAGACGTTTGGCGTCGGGGACTCAAAAGCTTCTTGAGCGACGAACGCTGGCACTTAGCTGTATCTGACTCGGAGCTTTCCCGCGCGTCTTGACTCGGCGGTGANGCTTCTTGAGCGACGAACGCTGGCACTTAGCTGTATCTGACTCGGAGCTTTCCCGCGCGTCTTGACTCGGCGGTGACACCGTTAGACGCCTTCTGTTTTTTCCCATGCGTCTCACTCGGGGCGTTTCGGCGACACCCCTAAGACACCTTCTGCCTTTTCCCACGCGTCTCGACTGCCTGTCAAATATTGCATTGTTTTAGTAAGCAGATGGCCAGTAGCCAGTATTGAAATTGTAGTGAGCCTGGCAACACGTGTAGTGGTTTTCTGCCGTATATTGTTTTTATTTGCAAGTTTTATGAGTTTTATAAACGTTAAAATATGCCAAGAAAGTGTTCAAATCAACCAAACAATTTCTGCTACGTGTGTGGCGAACTGACCAAGTCTCAGAGGCGAAATTTCACACCACTTGTGAAAAAATGTTATGAGTTTTATTTTGGGTGTAAAGCTGCTGATTTCGATAAAGACTGGGCCCCAAATATATGAGTTTCATGTGTTAGGCTTATCACTGGATGGAAAAATGCTACTCATCATATGCCGTTTTCAGTCCCTATGATTTGGAGGGAACAGAAGGACCATTTAACTGACTTGTTATTTCTGCTTAACCAACATTAAAGGAATTAACTCCAAAACAGAATATACAGTTAAGTATCCCAACTTGGCTTCTGCAATGAAACCTGTGCCACATAGTGAAGAGTATCCTGTAGCAAAGTGTCCAGATTTCATGACCTTAAGTGATTACTCCAACTCCGACCCAGCTCATACTGGAGACGAAAGAAAGGAGAGAAGTGACCCTACATTTGAAGCAAGTAGTTCATCAGAACCTCGCCTTGTAACTCACGAAGATCTTAATGATCTTATACGGGATTTAAATTTGTCTAAAGAGTCGACTGAGCTTTTAAGTTCCAGGCTCAAAGGTTGGAATCTACTCCAAAAAGATACACGGATATGCATTTATTGTAGTCGCGATAGTGATTTCAGTGAATACTTCTCTAAAGAAGACCATGTAGTTTTTTGTAATAATGTTTGTTCATTAATGGAGGTTCTTGAATGGAGGTTCTTGGACATCAACACCAGCCAGATGAGTGGCGATTGTTCATAGACTCATCGAAAGTTAGTTTGAAGGCTGTACTACTGCATAATGGGAATGAATTACCATCAATACCTGTGATATGAAAGACATGTGAAAATATGAAATTGTTGTTAGAAAAAATTAACTATACTAAATATAACTGGAATATCTGTGGTGATTTGAAGCTCATAGCTTTATTGTTAGGTTTGCAACTTGGATACATGAAATTCTGCTGTTTTTTGATTGAATGGGACAGCGGGGATAGGAAGTCTCACTACATAAAGAAACAATGGCCTAAACGCGAATCTCTTATTCCTGGGCATAAAAATGTAACAAATGCCCCATTAAAGGATCCCGAAAAGGTGTTTTTACCTCCCCTGCATATAAAACTGGGGCTTATAAAATTTTTTGTAAAAGCAATGGATAAAATTTCTGCTGCATTTATGTATCCGGAATCTAAATTTCCTAAAATAAGCGATGCAAAATTGAAGGAAGGAATATTTATAGGGCCGCAAATAAGATCACTAATATCGGATGATGAACATTTTGAGGAACTGTTACATCCACCGGAAAAAGCAGCGTGGAAATCATTCAAAAATATCTGTTGTGGATTTCTTGGCAATAATAAAGAAGAAAACTATAGTGAAATAGTGAGTGATCTTCTGACGTCGTACAAAGGAATGGGCTGCAACATGTCTTTGAAAATTCACTTCTTGGACTCTCACCTAGACTTCTTCCCTGAAAATCTTGGGGCTATCTCTGATGAACGTGGTGAGCGTTTTCATCAGCAGATTTCTACTATGGAAAAGAGGTACCGAGGCAAATGGAGTCCCAATATGCTGACCGACTACTGCTGGGCCATGAAGAGAGACATCCCGAACGCAAAATATGGCCGAAAATCATCATATAAAACTTTTTAGGTAAGAATAAATTAGCCGTATATTTATTATTTAGTGTTTCGTAAGTACTAATTCTTTTAAAACTTTAAACACGTGCCACAAAAAAAACCCTGCCTGATGGAAAAAATCTGATAACATATTTGAACTTAGCATGGTAAAGATAGTTAGATTTTGTTTATTTAGTCCTTGTGAAAGAAAAAACTTTTTTTTGTTGACCAGTGTAATTTACGCAGCGAAGCAAGCAGAACTGGTACATACAAAGCTATTCCATAGAGCTACAGTTTACGTCCGAGTTAATCGCAGATTAAGACCTGTCTAGCTTGTTCCAATGACTTACAATTTTTTCTGAAGTGTCTGAACGTCAAGCTCGAATATGTTTACGCCTGCAAGCAAGCGCCTGAATTGAGGATCACCTACATACAGACTGTATGTGAACACTGTCGTGGGAAGCCTGTTGTGATGCCCACTGTTATTCGCATACTTCTGCACTTAGCTTACTATCCTCGTTCATTCAATTAATTATTCTTTTTTGTTTGTTTATTGCTGATCAATTGATGTAAATAGAGGAAGGAGGACAATCTTTTACATATGGCAATGTCATAAAATTAATACAAATTACTTCCATTGTTTTACTAATTGTTACAAAATTTGAAACAATCTATGTACTAAATACATTTATATCCAAATCACAAGAAATTTCAGTATTTAAATATCAGTTACACATAAAAAGATCCTAAAACTAGTAGTGTCTGTAACTAGCANATCACAAGAAATTTCAGTATTTAAATATCAGTTACACATAAAAAGATCCTAAAACTAGTAGTGTCTGTAACTAGCATCATACGTAGTACTTGTTAGTTTGTCTTAACATTAACACAAAAGACCCCCCAAAACCTTCAGTACATACAATTACATGCATAAATTCGTTTACACTATCGACCCTACAGTTTAGCCAAAGTCTACGTACATTTAAAATGCATACAAACCCACACATCGCACACAAAAATATATGTAATTAATGAACAGTTTGTCTAATCGCATGTTAAAATTAATGATATTGGTGCATGCTATATTTTTATGTATGAAATTAATTAAAAATTAAAAATTAAATATTGCATTAACACATTTCAAGTTTCACAGAGTGTATTAAAAATTTTTTTTAATTCATTAGTTTGACTTATTCTTCAAAGAGTAAGCAATATTTTGTCCACTACAAATTCGGAAGTGCAGAAGTTAAAATAAATATTAGTTAAAAATAATTAAAAGGTATACATGCTTGTAATAGCCTAAACTTCTACGTGAAATCTAATTTCGAAATGTATTTGCTGTAATGTCTAAAAATTACATTTTGTGTAATTTCGTTCAAAAAAAGTAGTTCGTGTAATAACCGTTAGCCAAAGAGTTTATAAAAACAGTTCAATCTCTTACGTTTATTAGCTCTTTGTTTGGTTATGACGTGACATAAAGCACGTATTCCGTAATGGACGCGTTATGACAGTGTACATGAACTTCGTAAGTCNGTTTGGTTATGACGTGACATAAAGCACGTATTCCGTAATGGACGCGTTATGACAGTGTACATGAACTTCGTAAGTCTCCAAGACTGTCTTATAAATTATACCTTGAAGTGGCTCCCTACCTCCCTGTCTGGGCTCTAAGGGGGATTTTTACACTTAAGCGATAATGCCATTTAAACATAAAATGATTCAGAGCTGTAACAATTTTCGCCGTGCACCAATAGCCTTAACTGTATTACACCACAAATGTGCCCCAACATAGCTTTCTTCCAAAAAATATTTTATAAGACTGTAGAAAGGACAAAAGTTTTTCAATGGCAGACTTATTTTTTTGTATTATCAAGTATTATAATTTCTTATGGTAGTGTATTCCAGTTGTATTCCTATTTCAAACTTAGTGGTGTTCTAATCTCGTTTCCTCTACATCTACTTACCGACTTAATTTCTTCTGCAGAATTCTTTTGAGTTATTTCGAAATATGTTGGTATGGTCCATTCATGATTACCTCCAACTTTTTCTGAAACCATGTTCAAGTTCTACATCTAGGATATTCCTCCTCCTCGTGCAAACAAAGCTCAACCAAATCAATAAAACTACACCAAAGGGACAACNTCTACATCTAGGATATTCCTCCTCCTCGTGCAAACAAAGCTCAACCAAATCAATAAAACTACACCAAAGGGACAACACACCGCATTCGTGCGCACTCTTCGTAATAATATTTTGCATAGGAACCATGTCTTACTAGGTATTACCAACACACCTGTTTTCTTGCTATTTTTATTCATATTGATTACAAATGAAAAATTATAATTTATATGTAAAATATAAATAATACTTCAATTTAATCAAAAAATACAGTAGTTTTATGTAAACACAAGTACAAAACGCTAGTGATCCGTGGCTTGTTCAGGAAGCAAGTATTACAGGGGGTGATTTTTCAAAGACTTGATTCAAACGGCGAGCAGAGCAAGCAGCTAACCTTGGCTTGTTTTCTGTACGTGCGTATTATTCACGTGGTATTGTTGACACACGACCGCGCCGTTATTACGGCTGCGACTGCGAAACGAGCGCGCGACGACCAGCAAGGTTCGCGCTATGTTTAGTGTCGACCCCATTTCGCCAGGCTGCATAACGGTCGGCGCCCGCTACCAACACGGCCAGCCGCTCCTCACTCCACCACTCTGCATTAGTTCTCCCGTCGTCGACGACCCACACTAGCTTAGTCTGTTCCCGGTTTCTCAGCACGTCTTGAATCACGCCATTGAAAATCTCCCCGTGTACGACGTACTTGGTTGTTTCCTAAATATCTCACGTATTACTAACTTTTCATACTTGTGATATAAAAAAACTTAATTTTTATTAAATCGAACTTTTAATTCTATATAGCAGGATTTCAGAAAAGTTGGAAGTAACCGTGAATGGACTATACACAGTTGTTGCTCACATATGTATAGTTTATGTACATGAAGACGTAATAAATTAAATTATATATTATTTTATTACAAGTTGTACACTATTAACCGTTGACATAAATTAGACAATCGTACTCAATAAAGTATGTATAAAAATTACTGATATTATATTTAGTGTGCGGGCCAGTGTGGCGAGACGCTAATTGCACAGCCCCGCCCTACACGTTAAGAGTTAGTAGTCGGGACAACTGTATCTTCTGTACACTCGTTGCTTGCGCGTTTACGCGTATCTCAGCAAATACATGTCCTGGTAACACGGCATTTTGCCAGAGAAGATCAAAATAATTATCTAAGCCAGTGCGGTTTTGTTTTTATAATATTAAAAATAGTAAAAACAAATGGTTCAAAATCGCATTTTTAGAGCGCCCCTGCAGTTTTCGTAGAAGGTAGGGGTAAATATAACTGTACAGTCGTACAGTATGGGCTTTCACCGCGTATAATGAAATCCCACTGTTACAGATCTCATCAGCACAGGGAGCGGAGGCGCTGTACGCACTTCAACGCAGGAGCGACAAGGCGATGGTCGCGCGCGCGTCTTATTGGGCGGTGTGAATAAAAACGAGTAGGACAAGTAAATACTTGAATATATTAAAATGACAAGTAAACGCCACAATTGAAGTGANGGGGGGGGGGGGTCTCGGGACCATGTACTCAGTGTCGTGGGCTTTATTTTGAGATCTAGGGAAGATGTAACGGTTTTACTCGGACATTCGCTACCTGAGAAAAACCACGATACTATCCAAAAGATACGCTTTTCCTGGAGTAACAGTGCTACATAAGTTGTTTTCTGTGACTACATAGAGCAATGGCGTATGTTCAAAATATTTCACTTTCAAGCTGAATTATCCCAAATAAAGGTTTGGCGGGTATTATTATTTATAAGTTGTAATCTTGTTACACCTGGAGATTTCTATACAGCATATTGTATGCTAATAAAGTATCACATATGATTTTTGGAGTTGTACACTGTTATGCTGATTGTAACTATGCTGTACTAAGGTACTGTCATACAGCTTATAAACACTAATGTTACAAACCGGAAATGAAAAAAATAAGTATGGCTCTAATTCCGTACTGATTAAAAACGTATATTTTATGTTAAGAAAATTGGATTTATTTTTAAACTATCAGCATTATACATATTCATAATTTTTTTTCCAAGTCAGAAATTCAATACAGCCTGCGTGATCACTAATTATTTACTATATAGTTATCGTCCATCCTATTAATTTATTAACTGTCGTCCTGTTTATTTTTACTGTACCTCCGTTTTAATGTATCAAGAAAACAAATATCCTACTGTTTTATTTACGTTGAGTGTGAGACAAACGTATGGTAAATCCCACGTGTACTAACATTCTTCCCTTCAGGTTATTTGTTTAGGACGCCAAAATCCCTATGGTACATGTCAAGAAGCAAAAAATAATTTTAACGTTTGTACTTCGGGGTGATTCAAATAGCTAAAGAGCTAGTATAAGCTTCTTTTTATTAAATTCTCTTCAACTGNTACTATATAGTTATCGTCCATCCTATTAATTTATTAACTGTCGTCCTGTTTATTTTTACTGTACCTCCGTTTTAATTTATCAAGAAAACAAATATCCTACTGTTTTATTTACGTTGAGTGTGATACAAACGTATGGTAAATCCCACGTGTACTAACATTCTTCCCTTCAGGTTATTTGTTTAGGACGCTAAAATCCCTATGGTTCATTATATTTGAAGCCAGTGTAATCCCAATAACGACATTTCCCATCTGCAGTCATCATTTTCGTTTCTAGGTGATGTTTTACGATATTTCATACTCAGATTTCATGACATTAAAAATGTTGCCACAAAATATTTTTGTGCAATTGTTTTCCCTTGTACATGTCAAGAAGCAAAAAATAATTTTTACGTTTGTACTTCGGGGTGATTCAAATAGCTAAAGAGCTAGTATAAGCTTCTTTTTATTAAATTCTCTTCAACTGNTACGTTTGTACTTCGGGGTGATTCAAATAGCTAAAGAGCTAGTATAAGCTTCTTTTTATTAAATTCTCTTCAACTGAAATCGGCAAAAATATATTTTAAATTTGCAGAAAAACGTTTTTTTATGTGTAGAGGTACAACTTAAAACAATAACTTTAGACACGCGCCCTCCGTTGAGTTGGCTATTATATTTGCAGCACTGAGTAACTACCACCTAGTCCTGCGCGTGTGTACATCAACACTCTCGTTCGAATTCTACTTTTGTGGTTAGTGTACGTAACCTTGAAAATGCCCACTAGAAGAAAACATTATCTAGATTAGATTAAACATGGCACGATATGGATTGCCCTTGATTAGCCTCTCAGTTGCTGGGAATTGAAGCATGCTGGCCACAGTACAATTTTCAATCGGTTCCATTTATAAAGAATGTCCCCTGTTTTATACCGATATATTACAGATTAATTAGAATGCAGCACAAGCAACCTTAGCTTACCCGCAATTCGAAACAACGCAGTACAACTTCGGCCACGGATGTCTCTAAAAACAAATTACTCAAATTTAGTCTCTAATAGTATCGAGCAGTGCCCCATTTCAAGCGATAAACGCCGTATGTGTGCAAGCGACTCGTACCTCCCTTTTAAACATTGCCAATCAATACAATTCATTGGAAATTCTCACATTTATAGGTACATAATTTTTACTATACCATAAACAATGTTAATATACGCGGTGCACAAAGTAGGCCTCGTAATTTTTGATCATGCTAAATTGGGTACTAAAACATTAAGATTGTGCATGAAAACACTATGGCGAGTAATCATTAAATTGTACATTGTTACAGCCTGTTCTGACAACAGTACTGCAGTAGGACTATCTATTAGACAAGTTTTTTCTGAAGAGAAAGTTTTTATTTTAGGGCAGCGAGGCTAATCAGAAGCCGGTCGATGTTCCCAAAATGAAATGTGAAAAATATGGCGACAAGAAGATATCTACAATTTCCACAAGCATCCAGGAGCACTGTTCTGGTCGTGTGAAAATAATAGTTATTAAAAGCTTCTAACTGAAGCTCACCTAAGGGATATCTTGGTTTATCAGTTTTGAAGCTATAAAATAAACTTCATATTCATTGTACAATAGATGGCTTTGCCATGGCATACATCATGCAACTGAACAGATTGCCTGGTGTAAATAGTGATGTGGTGTTACTTTCAAATGATAACCAACAGTTTGAGGAAGATTAAAGGCGTAATAGCAACGACTGCNAAATAGTGATGTGGTGTTACTTTCAAATGATAACCAACAGTTTGAGGAAGATTAAAGGCGTAATAGCAACGACTGCAGGCCTTAACAACGAAAACCATTAGAAAATATTAATTCGAAGGTTTAACAAAGTTACATTTTCGAAAGAAAAAATCGAACCGAACAGAAAAATTTGAAATTGCAAACATTTTTTTACGGGACAAGAAAATAATTTCCCCTAGCACACACACCGCCACTGCCAAAAGCAATCGAAGCGCACACAAACTTTACCAATTACGATCAGTACTGACGTAGCCAAATATGNCACCGCCACTGCCAAAAGCAATCGAAGCGCACACAAACTTTACCAATTACGATCAGTACTGACGTAGCCAAATATGGGCTGACACACGAGCGACATCAGTTAACTCTACGCTGGATTTACGACACACATGCCAGTTGTACGAGGGTAGAGAACGTAACTGACAAGTGGAAAGAAATGGGAGCTGCCTGAAGATCTTGCCGTGGTACGTCACCTGCCAAACCACGTGCGAATCCTTTTTATTTCTTCAAATTTCCCAGCCAACCACGGCACAGGAATGAGATCAGATCGCGACAGGTGAGGAGAACAATTGCGGGTACGCCGGAAGAGCACAGTTGCTCAATGGGCCGAGTCAGCCCGACCTACTTACGCACCTATCCATAATTCGGTCACGCTGCTAGACAATAACCGTCGACGCAGACTTTCGTCGGGTAGACGGCTGAGATAACTAACGGTGATTGGGGTTCCCAGTCCGGATCACTGGTAGAGTGAGTACCTACCGGCACGAAAAAAAAAAGTTATCGGCGGTGTTTAAGGAAGGTCCGTAGTAAAATATTATCTGTAAAATCAGTGTTTTCGCGTAACCTCGTACATAAATGTTCTAGAAAAACATTTTTTGTAAAAAAAAAAAAAACTATTCTTCACAGACGCCACTTATTTTTAAAAATATGTTGAATTTGTTTTAGTAAAAATAGCAATGTTAGTGGTTAACGCCCGCCTTCACCTCTTACACAAATTCTTCGTTTTCGCGTCATAATTTCGGATTCATAGTAATTACTCACAATGTAAGATTATAACAATTCTACATACGAGTTGTTTAATATTTTTGTGCTTAACTTCAATTGCGTATTATCTGCTAGTTGTACAGAGTCATGAACATATTTTATCAATAAGTTCCTGCCTTTGCAAGCAGGAAATAACACACAGCGAAATTTAGATACAAAAGTATTAATCAACTAGTAAATTGCAAATTTTCTATAATCAAACATTTCCAATAATACCTCTGAAACTAAAATTATGACACGAAAACGAAGAACTTCTTCATAATAGGTGGAGCCGAGACTTAAGGAAAAGGACCAAAGTACAAAGTTGTATCTGTAGTTTAATTCACTGTCTTTCATCGCGTGTAATAATATCCTAATATTACAGATCCGTTTTACGAGAAATTCAGCTTGCCGGGAACGTACATCGCAATCTTGAGGAGTCCCGTAACAATGCTTCCTTATATACAGACGTGACCTTGAGGTGTTTGAAATTCCTTACTAGGATTTCCCTTAACGTAGCAAGACCCCGTCAACCAGCTAACAAAGAATATTTAATTTCACCCCTACATGCCCAACGCAACTACACTGGAGAGCCAAAAAAAAAAAGGTATAGGCGTGCGTATGCAAATAACAGAGGTATGGAACCAATTAGAGTAACGCGATGCGGTCGGCAGCACCTATATAAGACAGCAAGCGTCTGGCAAAGTTGCTTAATCGGTTACTGCTGGTACAATGGCAGGTTATCAAGATTTCAATGAGTTTGAACGTGGTGTTATAGTTGGCGCACGAGAGATGGGACATGGCATCTCCGAGGCAGCGATAAAATTTGGATTTTCGCGTACGACCATTTTACGAGTGTACCGTGAATATCGGGAATCCGGTAAAACATCAAATCTTCGACATCGCTGCGGCCGGAAAAAGATCGTGAACGAACGGGACAAACGACGACTGACGAGAATCATTAAACGTGACAGACGTGCAAACCTTTCTCAAATTGGCACAGATTTCAATGCTGGGGCATCAACAAGTGCCAGCGTGCGAACTATTCAACGGACCATCATTGATATGGACTTTCAGATCCGAAGGCCCACTCGTGTATAGTTCATTTCATATAAGACCACATTCTGACAGTCAGTGAGTGGCAATTGACGTATTCAAAACAAATAATGTGCCATGTACTAAATCCTGTACCAGCTGATGCACAACCGAGCAAAAGTTAATGTTGCATTGGCTATTCTGAATGCACTGCTGACGCACATTAGACAAGCTGAAAATACGCGATAACAAAGAGTTCCTAAATTAATTAATACATTTTATTTTACGTGGTTATAAAACAGCAGTTTTTAGTTTTATAAATTAAACTTCGTGATAAAATAGTAATGTGTAGGTGTTCAAAATGAAATGCATAATAAAACAACCAGTATAGAAATGAAACACAATCTCAAAACCTTTTTCACATCGTATACCACCCTCTCCAACCCCGCTTTCCTTACATGCTTGATATTAATTCCAAAAGCATACAGAAATATTGCATAATATTGTTGAATTATTTTCTCTAACAATTTTACGAAATATATTTTAAATACTTTTCGTACCCAGCCAGTAATAGAACAACAGTCTACTTTACAAAGGTGCTATCGTCGAAAAATATGTTGTGCGCGCTACCTATTGTCTCATTTGCGAAGCATACACAATATTGTTCTCCGAAAACCCACTTCATTGTTTCCG
This sequence comes from Clitarchus hookeri, assembly GCA_002778355.1. Classification (NCBI taxonomy): domain Eukaryota; kingdom Metazoa; phylum Arthropoda; class Insecta; order Phasmatodea; family Phasmatidae; genus Clitarchus; species Clitarchus hookeri. Next base: position 515,795 of record NQII01000489.1, on the reverse strand, counting down.
GAGAAGTGGGACACCACACACTAGCCGTACTAGCACGCAGTATCTGTAATGTGTGTTGCACTCATGTCTTCCCGCTGCTCCCCTCTACACGTTCCTGCCCTTCCAGTTACATTACGTTTACGAACGACCGTACAAACGCACTCCAAACTTCGTTTCGAGAACTCTCTCGCTGCAGGCCACGCCACCCAAGTAATTCATCAATTGCCATGCGAGGCAGCACCTCCTAGACACGCTTACTCGCCGGGCCGGTTATGTGGCCGATCAGCTGGTGGCGGAAGGATACGTAGTCAGATGTCAACAGTGGCGCTACTTTCGCCGAGCTGTCAAAAAGTGGCCTTCTTATGTGGTACAGAGTATGCCGTTGTTGACTGCACGACACAAAGCTGTACATCTCGCCTGGGCCCTCCAACACCGCCATTGGACATTTGATGACTGGAATCACGTTGCCTGGTCTGACAAGTCTCGTTTCCAATTGTATCGGGCGGATGGACGTGTACGGGTATGGAGACATCCTCATGAATCCATGAACCTTACATGTCAACAGGGGACTGTTCACGCTGGTGGAGGCTCTGCCATGGTATGGGGCATGTGCAGTTGACGTGAAATGAGACCCCTGATACGTCTAGATACGACTGTGACACGTGAACGATACGTAAGCATCCTGTCCGATCACCTGCAGCTATTCATGTCCATTGTGCATCCCGACGGACGTGGACAATTCCAGCAGGACAATGCGACACCCCACACGTCGAGAGTTGCTACCGAGTGGCTCCAGGAACACTCTTCTGACTTTAGACACTTCCATTGGCCACCTAAATCACCAGACATGAAAGTCACTGAGCATATATGGGATGCCTTGCAATGTGCTGTTCAGAAGAGATCTCCACCGCCTCGCACTCCTATGGATTTGTGGACTGCCCTGCAGGATTCATGGTGTGAAATGCCTCCTGCATAACTTCAGACATTAGTCGAGTCCATGCCACGTCGTCTAGCCGCACGTCTGGGTGCTCGCGGGGGCCCTACACGATATTAGGCAGGTGTGCCAGTTTTTGTGGCTCTTGAGTGTACATTCATTATAGAGGCAAAAGAGCATATTATATTATAAAATATTGCGCAACAGGAAAGCAAGTCGCGAGATAAAAACCGTACTAGGTCACGTTGAAGTGTGATTAAGTACACTGGGCACCTAACCGACCGTCTCGCCAGATGCACCGCCAAACAACGGAAATCGCGATAAAACTTATCAAACACTTGGCGTGTTGCGAGGCAAGGCTTCGGAGTTTAAAACTAAAAGGTGCGGCAGACCTGGTACCGAAACACCTTTTAAATTACTTAAATCGACACCCAGCACTATATGCGCACAATGTGCGCCTACATACATGAACCACTTCGTTGCAATTATCAGAAATAAGAAAACTACTGTTGGCGCCACAAGTACTGGTGGATCGCCTCCCTAGATGCGTTGAGCACGTGCCGCCGGCGGCAGCTGATATTAGTGACGGCCCGACTGTGTACGAACTGCTGCAAAAATATTGACCGCGCATCGGCAAACGAATACTGACGATAATGTTTTTAGCACATCAGACTGCGGCTGGTTGTGCACGCAGCTACCTCTCCCCTCGCCGGACGCACCCCGCTCCACATAAATTCGCCCGCCATCACTTGTGGCGCGAACAGCACAAATTTCGCCGCATTTAGCCAAGGCTGCTTCCGGTCGGCACCGCATCAAACTTAAAGACTGCAACACAGGCGACGTCACGTTCAATTTTAGCATGCTGCGCTATTACAGTACCTGCAAAACAAAACCAATATCGGTGCTGCAGAAGCATAGTTCCATCACGAAGCTTTTTAACACTACACGAAAATAACATAAGAAATACTATTCGGGCTAAACAACTGGAACATCTTGCAATACTAACCGAAAGCAATATCGCAGAGAAGCGCCAATATAATACAGGTAAATTAGATACTGCATTCTTACTTCACATGCGCGGGTAGTTATTTTCTACCGAGTCATATCACAAGGACCTTCAATCGACACTGCAGTTGGACTTCCGTGAGAATGGTTCGGTAACATGACACACGTATAACCAAACTTGAAAGGAAGCTGATCATAGCAATGTTGGAATGTTGTAATCTTCGCTAGAACGTGACAGCGCAGCGCAAGGCACAGTGCTTAGCGCCTTTTTTGAGGCCGGTACTGTTGAATATTGGTATTAACACCCGTGCCGTCACCAGTACGAAATATTTTTTTCTGGGGCAGTTAAAAGCCAAAACGCAACCAAGGAAGTAAGTGAATGTGCAACAATTTAACCCTTTCATCCCCACATTAATTTATGATTTAAGGTGTTGCAAATATAATTTTTTTGATGCATGTTGTACTTAGGCTGGCTAAGAACGTGTTTCGTTATCACAATCAATATGATGTACGCTTTATGTTCGGTGTTCAGTGATATGAACCAGCCGTAACGTAAACCGTACGGTTTGCGAATCAGTTACTCCAAGGGAAGGTCTAGACACAGAGTCTCGCAAGATACAGCACCGGTCAAATATAACGTCTATGTACAACATGTAGACATGACAGGGTTTAGAAATTTTGGGAAGGTATTGCTACAATACGCCAGAGGGGTGTATCTGAGTTCGTGAGATATGAGTATTAATAAAATAATATATAATTTTTAAAACATTTATTTATGCTTTTATAATTTACAACATTAAACTACCTTATCTGAACTTTTACTCTTGTTATTCTCAGTGAGCGCAATACAAAATATATATCTCAATTTTAATTAGTCATTTTCACTGTCTTTGTATTGGTTACAGTCAATTCACATTCATTATTTACACATATTCAATCTGTCTATTGCCACCATTCCAAATGTCTGTCACACATGCAGTTCAATAGTCTTGCCCGCCAGTGTCTCTGTCTCTCTCTCTCTCTCTCTCTCATATATATATATAATATATAAAATTCTCCCGTCACAGTGTTAGTCACTGAACTCCTCCGAAACGGCTGGACCGATTTTTAGGAAATTTTTTTATGTATACTCGGTAGGTCTGAGAGTAGATTTATATCTATTTTTAACACCCCTAAATAATAAGGGTGGCCACCCCCAAACAATTTTTTTTTATTGTTTGAACAACATTTTTATTTTTTTATGATGTGGCATCAAAAAATACATATCCTCCTAAATTTTCAACCTTCTACCACCAACCCTAATTTTTTTATAGCGAAATTCTCCCGTCACAGTGTTAGTCACTGAACTCCTCCGAAACGGCTGGACCGATTATGAAATTTTTTATGTATACTCGGTAGGTCTGAGAATAGATTTATATATATTTTTTACACCCCTAAGTAATAAGGGTGGCCACCCCCAAACATTTATTTTTATTTTTTGAAAAAAAAAAATTGTTTTTTATTTTTTTATGACGTGGCATTAAAAAATACATACCCTCCTAAATTTTCACCCTTCTACCACCAACCCTTATTGTTTTATAGCGATATTAGTAATTTAATAAATTTTACCCTAGGTCGATAACTGATCAATTATCATCGATCATTTATCGATCTAGGTTACAATTTATTCCCACCAGGTGTCTCCCAGTGACACAGCACGGAGTAGCCGGTCTCCACTTTCTCTCACACAATAACCTTTCTCTTATTCATTTGTGCTCAGATCGTAGTAGTGACGTGTTTACAATTATATTTTCAATAATTAAGTGTACTTCTTAATTAACTTTATTATTGATCGCAAAGCTGTAATTGTTTGTATTTCCATTTTATTAATATTTATTAAATTATCTAATTTTATATTCCGTCATCGTCCACAGAGCTCCATGCCTCTTCCACTTATATACCACATCCTCACACACTTACAATAAGTTATAGTTATTTTTTTCTAATACTATAATCACTAGAAATACTTTTTATGGCAAAACAACGTTTGCCGGGTCAGCTAGTGTGTGTGTGTATATATATATATATATCACTGTACCGAGGCTCGCAGTCACTTCACTCCCGCTGGTCACTGTCGCCGCCACTCGTCGCGTCGCTGCCTTCGCACATCTGACGCTTAAGTTTGCACAATCCTCCACATTCCTAACCGTCAGCTCGGAGGCCCGCCGTAGCTAAAGTGGTCTTGCCGGCCCGATCTAGACGGTTCCCCTCATCCCGAGCCTCTCAAAGAAAGGTTAGGGCAATTACCAGAACATTATTGCAAAGATAACCCAGAAATTAAATCCTCTGAAGAACGGGCGCGAACAAGTCCCGATAGGCTTATCTGGCGACTCGCCTTTGTGAATTGCCGCGGACTTCTCGGGTTACTACTCTGCCCTTTGCACACTCTTTCGCTCGCTCGAGCAGGACGGGGCAAGGGAAGCGATGCAGACTAGCAACATGTAGCAGTATTATTTACGCTGGCTGTCCTGTAATTAATGTCGGTACTTCTAAAGTAGAAGCCATTGTAAAAAAACAAAAGATAAATACAAATTGTGAGGAATAAATCGGACTTGAACACGACTTGCAGATTGGTCGCCAGTACGCGCCAGTGGTGCGATCGGCATTCGCCTGTTTCTATACACACAAGCCGAACTCGGCAGCGGGGTCTTTAACTACCGCCGAAGGTCACGACTGTTTGCACGGGAGAGACGGGTTACGACGACAATTGACACTGCTGAAACTCAATTAGGGGGGAAGGAGGGGGAGGAGACAAGTTTCTTGTGGGACAGACAAGCTGTGTGGACCAGTTTACAGAGTTGTTCGACCGTTCCAGTTTACGACCAGTTACGACATGGCTCTCACGCAAGACGCCGTCACACAGTCGAGCACCTCAAGAGAACACTGGAGCTTTCTCTACGCACGCTTACTTCAATCAAGCATCGCGTTATATGTGGCGCGTGCGTGGACTAGGTCCGGCGCTGCTTTTACGCGGAAATGGCCTCTAGTACGATGTAATGATTTCAAAACTGTATTAATAGTTTTTCGTATCAAAATATTATCGTAGGTAGCTGAAATAGTCCACTTGAAGTTTACTATATTCCATTCACGGTTACTTCCAACTTTTCTGAAGCCCTGTTAAAGTTCTACTTTAAGGCTATTCCTCCGCCTCGTGCAAACAAAGCTCCACCAGAGGAACAACGCACATCGTTTGTGCGCAATCAGTTTAATATTATTTCGCATGAGAACTATCGCTCACTAGACATTACCAACGCACCTATTTTCTTTGGTTTTATTTATATTAATCAGAAATTGCAAATTATAATTTAAAGAAAAAATATAAGTAAAAGTTTATTTAAACCAAAAATTAGAAACTTTTATTTGAACAGAAGTATAAAACGCTAGTGATGCAGGAAACAACCAAACACCTCGCACATGGGGTTAGTATTTTACGGTTTGATTCATGAAGTGTTTAGATACCGCGAATAGACAATACATGGAAATCGTGCGCTCAAAATACACATTCACAAATGCATGTTATATTCTTTACGCTAGCGAAGTACTCCTTCATACATGTTTTCCGGAACATGTCCGGCTCTCCGCACCTCCTCCCCTCTTGTACCTGATCCACAACTCCTTCATACGGTCGGGATCAAGTATACCACATTCTACCACGCGGTACCTAAGAACACAGGAGGTGGAAAAGCCACATACGCCGCTAACTGCAGCCGCACACGGCAGCAAAATGGCGGCACTGACCAGTAACGTGTCGGAACGCCGTTCGCCAATCAGCGCCTGGTAACTTGCAGCCCAGCCTATAGGGAGCATTTCGTACCACGCAACAGCCAATGTGCGAATGGGTACGCTCACAACGCAAGAACCGGCACGCCATTGCGCCTCCGAGCAATTAGTACTTACCTACTCCGCGGTACCACTATTCTCAACTGGAGTCATTTAACGGGGGGAAGAGTCAGACTAAAGATGAGGCAGACCGATCTCGCTGGAAACGCAGTCTCCGTGTCCTACCATGACCTGCTTTCCTGCCAACACGACTAGCAAACACGGCAGATATTGGATTTGAGGTTAGAACACTTATTAGTGAACAAGTGCTTTGGGATGTATGTATACCTCCTCCAACAAATTTGTATGTTTCTGTTTGGTTAAATTCAAATTGGTAAAAGCATTTTATTAATATAAAAGTGGTGGTCATTTAAAAATTAAGGTATAAAAAATACGTTAATCACTGTTGACATGTGACTGATAGTTGTGGTGCTTTGGACAAGTCAATGTTGGCTACATGCGCAGGAGACGAACAATCGGTCTACCTCACCTTTAGTGTGGTTAGACTACTCGCCTCCCACCAAAGCAAACCGGGCTCGATTCACGGCGGAGTCACCCCCGGATTTCCGTATGAGGGAATCAAGCCGAACAATGCCGCTGGTCGGTGGGTTTTCTCGAGGATCTCCCGTTTCCCCCGCACTTGCATTCCGGCGCTGTCCCATACATATTGTTATCCTCGTCGGCTGTCAAGACCTCGATGTTAAGGGCCGCCCTAATATCTTCACTCGGTCATCTTTAGTCAATGAGAGGAATAACAGCTCGTTCCAAGGAATACACATCGCACTCCGACTGCACGAGGCACACTACTGCAGCAGACGCATCAAGACGCCGGGAGTTCTCGGAAGAGCGACGCCGCGCAGGGGGCAAATCTCGCCAAGTGGCAGAGTGGGCGACACCAAGATAGAAGGTTACAAGGGGCGATAGCTAAAAATAGAGAGCAGGCCATTCTTGACGAGCGGGAGCGACACACAATTACCTACTGTATGCCACTGACGGGTAACGACCAACACACAATTTATTCTTATACTACAGAGGAAGTCACCGCATAAAATAGCGCGATTGCGAAATGGTGCAACGTGCCTCAAAACCTGGATACCCCGAGTTTCCTTCCCGTGGCGCTCCGACCAACTTGATTAGTCAAACTTGGTTGGCACGCGTGTTTTCACCTTGTTTTTCCAACATTATGATAAGGCCGTGACAAATCAATCAAAATAATAAAAAAAGGCAACCTGAAACAAAAATACTTCAAGTAAAGTAATTCCCCCGCCAATTTCACAACAAACAATCGGTGCGATTGGCGCTTCGTGAAAGGCGCGACATCCTTTCATCGAGTAAGGTAATTCACGCGTTCACGGTCACCAACGCTAACTGAAGGACAAGTGCTGCCCAAAACGGACAAGAGAATGGCGAGGTGAAACGTGCCACCTTTAGTATATCACCATACACACACACACTTACAATGCCTCACATTAATATTCGACCACCTATGATTATCACAGTTTCATGGCCTTATGTTACATTAGAAATGAAGATGAACGTAAAACATATTACACAATCGTTCTTGTGTGCTTTAAATGAAATATAGCGGTAGACAATACCCGAAATGAGCAATGCAATTTAAAACAATATGATTTTGTCTTCCCATGCTGAATAAGTACGCCATTTTAATATTCGGCCATCATCATTCAAACACAAACATATTGCAAACTTAACAGTCATTTCGTACCCGGTAGAATGGCCATTCTGTTTAATTACCTCTCGCAGGTGTTGTGGCATATTAGCAATTATTTTCCAGGTACATTCGGAGCCAATCTTACTCCATTCTTCCTTGAACCTTTTCTCCAATTCTTTTGTGAACCTAATTGTAGTAGTTCTCAGTTTTCTTTTGGGTTCATCCTACAAACTTTCTATGGGATTGAGTCGGACTTGCTTGTGGGGGGGGGGGGCGTCATGCCCCCTCCCAAAAAAAACCTTAAGACGATTATTTTTAGTGGCGGGAAAAAGTTTGTGAGTTTGCCACAACGTTGATCGCATTTTAACGTTTCTTGAACCAGTTATTAGTACTGCAGCATAAACTATATTTATTCGAGAGCACTTTCTTAATATTTTATCACTTTCGTTTACTAACATGACAAGCGAATGGCGGAATAATAAACTACGCGTCGCGACACAATATTAATACTATTTATATAATACTGTCTGTTCCCGCGCAGGCGTGATGACTCGCACTTGCGAGTAACTCGCATATTCGCGCGGCACATGCGAGTGAAGTAGCAATTCACATTTCCATTAGAATAGTTAAGTTGTTACTGAAGTTAACGGTCAACGCGGGAAATTATCCATGCACACGGTGGTAACACTGCGGACAGGCGTCAGTCAGCAGATTTGATTGTATTAGCCGTGTTTACGTTTACAGACGTAATTACAGTACCGTTCACATTCCTGTGTTGTGTGACTGTGATTAGTTTAGGATGAAGAGGCACAGAATAGAAATGAGTTTTTTTTTCAAACAGGAAACAATGAAAACATGTGGTGGTGATAGTGCGAATGTCAACCGCTCTTCTGCAGATGTCAGTGAGCATCTACAGAACACAAATCAAGCATAAGCTCATTAGAACTTTTGAAGCACTCCCAAAGTCAGAGTCACTTTTATAGTGACTTAGGATTTTACGTTGGGATGACCAGTGTAAGCGATTACTTTAAAGTAATGTTACTTGTGAAGCCATGAACACCTCCTGAAAATTACCAATTTCCCTATAAAGAAGTGATGAAAATGGGAAAGTCTACTAAACAATATGCCCAGAGATCTCGATTAGAAAACTTCCACTGGCTTGTTCTTACAGATTAAGACAAATGGCTTTACTGTAAATATTGTGTACTTTTTACAACTGGTTCAGGACGTGGTTATCAAAAAAACTCTCTCTTGAGAAAATTTGTAAAATAACCATTGAGAAAGTTTGACAACCTTTTAGGGGAAAAGGGCGATTTGGTTGTACATAAGAAAAACCAATACCTCATCAATGCTGTTGATACTGGGAAAAAGTTTCTCTTGACATACCACAATCCTGCCTTAGAAACAGCAAATAAAATTCATTCGCAGTGCATGGCACAAATAGAGGGAAATAAGCTTGTTTCCTATTGTAAACATAATTATTTTTTGTGGTACGCAAAACATTCCTTTAAGAGACCACAGGGATGATAAGAACATTGCCAATCTTCTAAATAGAGATGAAAAACACAGTATAAAAAACAATGACGGACAGTTTGGGATGGATGCTGGTGACAATAATCTGCGCACACACTTGGAGAGTGCTCCGTCCAATGATACATACTGTATATTAGCAAGCACACTCAAAATAAACTTATTAATTGTTGTACGGAAGAGATTCAAAGTAATATCTTAAGAAAAGTTAAAGGAGCTCAGTTTTTCTCTCGACGAGACAACAGACATTTCTAGTATTTGTCAATTGAGTAAATATTTGCGATACCTTCATGAACGTGTCCTGGGGGAAGATTTCATTACATTTGTTAATGCATACGATGTGATTATGAAGATATTAAATCAGAGGGATGAGAACGTCGCTTGACTGGAGTTGCTTTAGGCCACATCATCGAGGATATCGCCAAGAACTTTGATTTAGACATGAAGTTTTGCGTAGGTTTTGGGGTCGACATCTGATACAACCACGTTTTGAATAATTCGTTGGCAAACTCCTCAAAAGTAGTATCTATTACTAACGCCTCTTCTAAGACACATGATGATGTTAAGAAAATGTATGCTTCTGTTCAAGATATTTGCGAAACTCGATGGATCAGGGGGCTGAGGGGCACCTTCAGTTCCAAGGGGATTTGATTATTAAGATTCGCAACGCTCTAGCAGAAATTTCTACGTGGTAGGACAGAAAGACATCATCTGATGCACGCTATCCTAAGTCCAGAATTTCTCCTCTCAGTTGTGTGTCTAAATGATATTTTAGGAGTAACTATGTTACTTAGTCGCCTCCTTCAAACACCAGCACTTGATTTAAAAAAGGGCACTGATGCAATAGAAGACACTAAAAGCGTATTTGAAGAAAAGCGAGAAAAGGCTGAATCCATCTTTAGTGGCCTCTATTATGAAGTACGGGAAATAGCTGAAAAGTTAGATACTGATTTAAAGATACCACGTCTTGTTTCCCTACAAACCAGCCGTCAAAACCACCCTGCTAAGTCGTGTGAGGAATACTTCCGAAGATCTGTTTATAGACCACTTTTTAACAACGTCATCACAGGCTTAAAAGACAGACTTTCAAGGGAAGTTATCAATTTATTTAATCTTCGAGCCATCTTGCCCAAAACTGAAATAAAATCAGACGATGACGCCGCTATAAGGGAAACTGTAAATATTTACCAGGATCTTATTGGACAGTTTGCTACTTTTACAACTATAAAGCACGAGCTCTCATTGTGGGTTCAAAAGTGGAAGCGGGTCGTGAAGAACAAAGAAAAACTTCCATATCCCGTTTTGGAAACATGAGAAAACTGCGACATTGACATGTATCCCACCATCCACAAACTTGTGCGGATTCTGGCCACACTTCCAGCGACCGAGGAGAGCAGTTTCTCTGTCCTGTGTCGGCTGAAGACTTGGCACCAGGCTAACATCGATCGAGAAACACTCTCTGGGCTTGCTCTCATGTCAGTCCATCGAAAAATTCCACTGGACCCCAGAAGCTATTTTTCTTAGATTCGCTAAGACAATGAGGCGCCAAGAATATGCATTGTACATATTTAACCTCACTGCGTTTTTACTGTTTGTTTTGTTCCTTGTTTCTGTTTACTTTCTTAAATACAGAGAAGTACATTGACCCCTAAGAAGGAGAAAGGGTATAAAATGTGTTTTCGTGTTCACCTCAATAGTTCATTAACCCGATAACATACCGTTGTGCTCTTAGCTTTAAAAGGTTGCCTAAATTACTAATTTTAGGATTTTTTGAAGTTCAAACACTAAGATAGGGGAAAATTTGCAAATAATAGAGAAATAAAACTTCAATTTGTCCTGTATACGTATTTTATATCAAAATTGAATTTTATCGGGGGTTTTATACATTTTTGGCATAATTAGTTTGAATAAACGACTTCTCAGAACACACTGGCGCTGTAATCTTCTTCCGTGCTTCTACTCGGAAGACTAGATCCGCGCCAGCCAGGGCCTTAACTACCACCGGAGCAGCTGGAGCAGGGCCCCAGATCATAAGGGGCCTCCAAACGAGGAAGGGTACAACGCTCCGGGTTTGATTAAGGTATCTTTGTAAAATTGTTCACTGAAACTAATTATATCTTCAAAAATATTACAATTTCTGTCAGCTGTATATTTAATGTTTATGTTCAAAAACTAGTTAAATAGCACTATTTTACATCATAAAATCAAAATTCTCCTAGGGGAGACACACCGGATCCCCCCCTCCCCTCCCACCGCTTCTAGTTACGGCCCTGGCGCAAGCACAATTCTGTCATGACACTCCCCTAAAACTAAAGTCTAGATCCACCCCTGGATTCAGGTCGGGTGATTTAGGAGGTTTGGACTTTGTGAAAGTTATACAAAAGACAATGTANCTAGATCCACCCCTGGATTCAGGTCGGGTGATTTAGGAGGTTTGGACTTTGTGAAAGTTATACAAAAGACAATGTATGACTTGTGTTTTGGGTCATTATCTTGGTAGAACTTAAATGTGTTCCTAACGCCCAGTTTTTTCAGCACTCGTGTAGGTGTACTTTCAGGATGTTGAGATAGCCTTCCTTTTTCATTGTTATGTTGACACGTACTGCCTCTCCAACACCTGCTGAAGATATACAGCCCCAGATCATAATACTACCTCCACCGTGTTTCACAGCAGGTTCAAAGTTCCCAGGTTTTAGCTCCTCATTTGGCTTGCACCATACTGTTTCCCTGTCATCTGAACCACACACATTCATTTTCGTCTCATCAACAAAACTCGCATCATTCCACCAGCTTTCATCTTTGTCCGCGTGGTTTTTTGCGAAAGTAAGTCGTTACTTCTATTTGCCTCATTAATGAAAGGCTTCTTTCTAGATACCCTGCCATTATATCCTGCTCTTCTGATAACTCGTCGTATGGTTTCTGGATGGGCGTTCTTTCCACATTCATTGAGTACCTCCGTGGTAAGTTTGCAAGCACTAATTTTCGGATCCTTCTTTATTTTCCTGATTACTAGACTGTCTTCTCTCTCGCTTGGTTTCTTTTGCTGCCCCTTCTTGAGGTACCGAATCTATTCTGTCTTCCTTCTCAACCTTCTTATGATTTCTCCGACAGTGGACCTCGGCAGATTCTAGTGCTCCGCAATTTCTCGTTGAGATTTCTTCNAACCTTGCTATGATGTCTCCGACAGTGGACCTCGGCAGATTCTAGTGCTCCGCAATTTCTCGTTGAGATTTCTTCTTTGCATGATGACAAATTACCAGTTGCCGCTGTTCAAACGTTGCATTCTTGCCCCTACGTCCCATTTGCCTGACTGACGCAGTCAACAGAGCGACCCAATACAACCTCTCAGCGCAGAGAGCGTGCAGGGAATTACACGAGGTACGAACGCAATGTGCATCGTGTCTGTGCCACGCGTCCACCACAACTGGCCGAATATTAAAGTGGCGTACTTATGCAGCACGAGAGGACAAAATATTGTGTTTAAATAACTTACACTGCTCATTTCGGTTATTGGCTAATGTTGCATTTCATTTAAAGCACACAAGAATGATTTCGCAATATGTTTTAGGTTTATCTTCATTTCTAATGTAACATAAGGCCATGTAACTGGATAATCATCGGTGGCCGAGTATTAATGTGAGCCAATGTATTTAAATTGGTCGGCGATGAAATGGGACCTTATCAACAGCAAACACGCCTCGCTTCAACATTTCAATCCCATAACTAGTGTACTCCTCTGAACCGTTTCAGACTGTGGACAGAGCACGTCAAAGACTAAGGGCAAATCAATCAACGCGACGACGTGCAACAGACTGCGGGTGCACTTGTAGGCGACCATCCTTTCTACGCTTGCACGTTTTTATCCGTCATTTTCCAACAAAGTATCCCAACCGAACAGACTCCAAAACTAAACTAGTATAGTGTGTGAATACGTGATTTTATAGTTTCAACTGAACTAACCTATAATATCAGACGAATGAGTATTTTTGAAGTTTAAACTGACGTAGGTAAATTGGTGAATAAGCGGAACTTTTTCACACACTGCTAAAAATACGGAAACGTAATCCGTAATGACGAAAAACCGCGGTGAGCTCCGTAAATACAAAATACAAAAACCTCCTGCTTTTCCTATAGCTTCGGGTTTCGGGGACGAACAATACCGAATCTACACGAAGTTTTTTTCGCCACTGTAAGCAGAAAATTACAGTTTCTTCGGCAGTTAGGTTATCCACGCCATTACGACCCATTCATTCAAACATTAAAAAGTAGATTCAGGCGTCTGTGACATATATTAACACTTAAAATACACTAATTTTAATAGAAACTTATAAAGTTGCATATGTGACTGTATTAGAAACACCAAATTTATACCTAAAATGTTATGTGAGATCTGTAGGTGAGTGGTCAGAGTCCTAGACAACCAAGAGTCTATGGAGAGTTCTGGATAAATGTTTTCCGCAAAATTAAGGAAAAATGTATTTCCCGACCGGCACAAAACACCCTCCTTGCTATAGTCTAGCGGTTTCTTCAAACTTTTTGAATCAAATCTTTGAAAAATCACTCCACGTATGACAAGATTGTTTTTTTTAATATGTCACGTATTGCAAGCGTATTATACATGTGTTAACATAAAACTACCTTTTTTTTTGTAAAACTAAACTTTTACTTTAATTGCTCTATTTATAAATTATATTTCATTCACAATTAATATGAAGGAAAAAAAACAGGGAGAAAATATTTGTGTCGGTAACTCTTAGTAAGAAACAAGTTCTTATGCAAAATAGCATTACGTTGAGTGCGCACGAGTCCGGTGCGTTTTCCCCTTGGTGTAATTTTTTATACTCAGTTAGGCTTTGCTTACATGAGGAGGAATATCCTGGAAGTAGAACTTTAGCAAGACTTCAGAAAAGTTGGAAGTAACCGTGAATGGACTATACAAACACGACTGTCAGACGCGTCGACAGCTGAGAGACGCCACCCACCCAGCGTTGCCGCATACCTGCAACAGTTCTCATCTCGCGAACATGCATAGTTCCGACACTAAACTTGGCTCAGATGCAAGCCTCCCCAGGCTGTACATAACATGCGAAGCAAGGCGAGAAACAGAGAACCATTTAACTTCGCAGGTATTTTTTTTCACATTTTTATAATTTACCAACATGCTATCCAACAGTGCTGGTTTGTACTTCGATTACGAAGCAGCTTTGGCCTATCTATGCCAAGTGAAATTTAACTTAAAAAAAACCTTCACAAAAGGAATTACTGCGTTTTAGGGTTTTATTTTTTTAATTCCTCACCCTGCATTAACAGCCCTCATTGGTCGCAATATCACGACGAAGACGGAAAGCATTAGGGAACGGTTCTCAGTACCAAGTTTTCGTTTACAATTAATGAAAATTTCTTAAGGCAAATCGCAGGATAGCCAAATTGCGCATAACAGGTCGTGTTCACGAGAGGACATGTGCATGAAGAAAATTGTTATATTTTATTTCTCATGCAGGCGCATGGGGCAACAGCCAATCAGAAGAATGAATAAAAATTTCGACGAAGTTGTTTATTTTAAATCTAGGAACATAGTTATGATGCACAGACGAAACAAAGTCGCAAGATATAAATTTTGAGGAAAGAACAGGTAACAGTGTAACTAATAACAGAAATTTTTTTTAAAGATTATCAACATCTTTGCGACCGAAAAAGCTAAGATTTTAAAGAAAAGCAAAAATGGCAATTATTTTTAATCGTTGTCCATTTTCAACACATTGTCACAATCTGTTTCGAAGATCCATTTAGTGTGCGTAAAGACAATTAAAATATTATTAACATTATTTATCAACCTGCCAACTGACCATCAGACTCGTAACAAAATTTCACTGTCTAAAAATTAATACATAAGTATTCAATCGTGAATCCATTTCGCACAAGGTCTCCGGTAGCGTGGATTTCCTGCATATGCTATGTGCCTATGTATTTTTGATTGTGAACCAACCATTACTAGGCCAGAAGTTACAACAGGCTGTCGCCACCTGATATACAACAACTGCTCCCTCTGAATACGCACATCGCACAACACACACACACACTTTCTTGGACTTGCCGGCAAGCAACTGGCTGGACTGCAGTTACAACTACAGGCCGGTGCAATGAACGGATAACGGCCTGCCTGCCGGCACACAGACAATGATGGTTTCCGGTGTCCCGCTNAGCCTCCCCAGGCTGTACATAACATGCGAAGCAAGGCGAGAAACAGAGAACCATTTAACTTCGCAGGTATTTTTTTCACATTTTTATAATTTACCAACATGCTATCCAACAGTGCTGGTTTGTACTTCGATTACGAAGCAGCTTTGGCCTATCTATGCCAAGTGAAATTTAACTTTAAAAAAACCTTCACAAAAGGAATTACTGCGTTTTAGGGTTTTATTTTTTTAATTCCTCGCCCTGCATTAACAGCCCTCATTGGTCGCAATATCACGACGAAGACGGAAAGCATTAGGGAACGGTTCTCAGTACCAAGTTTTCGTTTGCAATTAATGAAAATTTCTTAAGGCAAATCGCAGGATAGCCAAATTGCGCATAACAGGTCGGGTGCACGAGAGGACATGTGCATGAAGAAAATTGTTATATTTTATTTCTCATGCAGGCGCATGGGGCAACAGCCAATCAGAAGAATGAATAAAAATTTCGACGAAGTTGTTTATTTTAAATCTAGGAACATAGTTATGATGCACAGACGAAACAAAGTCGCAAGATATAAATTTTGAGGAAAGAACAGGTAACAGTGTAACTAATAACAGAAATTTTTTTTAAAGATTATCAACATCTTTGCGACCGAAAAAGCTAAGATTTTAAAGAAAAGCAAAAATGGCAATTATTTTTAATCGTTGTCCATTTTCAACACATTGTCACAATCTGTTTCGAAGATCCATTTAGTGTGCGTAAAGACAATTAAAATATTATTAACATTAATTATCAACCTGCCAACTGACCATCAGACTCGTAACAAAATTTCACTGTCTAAAAATTAATACATAAGTATTCAATCGTGAATCCATTTCGCACAAGGTCTCCGGTAGCGTGGATGTCCTGCATATGCTATGTGCCTATGTATGTTTGATTGTGAACCAACCATTACTAGGCCAGAAGTTACAACAGGCTGTCGCCACCTGATATACAACAACTGCTCCCTCTGAATACGCACATCGCACAACACACACACACACTTTCTTGGACTTGCCGGCAAGCAACTGGCTGGACTGCAGTTACAGCTACAGGCCGGTGCAATGAACGGATAACGGCCTGCCTGCCGGCACACAGACAATGATGGTTTCCGGTGTCCCGCTACCTAATTGCAGATTGCTAGACCCATTGTGAGCTGCGCACACCGTTGCGGCCAAAAGTATAACGTGTATCGAAACACTGCTTGGACAGTCACGTGCATTCATTTTCAACACGTTCGACTAGAAACTAACGAAGGCTCTAGGTGACGTCATTGTCAAGTATCCAGAAGGAAAAAAAAAGTGACAATCGCTAAAATTAATAAAAATGCCTTGATACTCGCACAACTTCCCGGTGGCAAATCTCGCAACGCCAAGTATGGCTGTTCGCTTTTGACTGGGCAATTCTCAAAATACATTCTTAGTTTCTTCGTTCTGTCACAGTGCGTTCTTATGCCGTATAAATAGATTCATCAACATTGCCAAAGACTATCGTCTATCGAGAGAGTTCTCAAAGTTTTATAAACACCAATACCGAACTGTAAAATGTGAGAAAAAAAAGTCTTATTCAAGGCCATTATTTCAAACATTATCATTAATGGCGTTCAAAACACGAACAATTTTTTTTTACATTTATTAGCATATTACGCATTATTCATTGTAATATAACATGACAGTCTAAAAAAAAGTATGACAATGGCGGAAAGTAGCGTCTATTTTCGTACAATCTCAAAACTGAACAAAGGTAATAATTAGGATAGCTACAGTTCAAAATAATGATTGTTTTTCTTACAAAGTTATGACGAATAATATCTTGGAGATTTGTTACGTCGTTCAACTCGTTTCAATTTCAACTTTCTACGCCAAATTTGAAGTCAAAACAGTGGAGTTAAACCAATAGCGCAGGTGAACCAAGTATCGGATTCAAGAGAAATTTTAGCGTGCCACATCTGAAACTTCAAGAAACAATAGCCGGAACCAATTTACGTGTTAAAGAAACTTAAAATTTCAAATATTACTTTTAAATTATAGTTTTTTATCAAGTTATTTATAGATGTGTCACGAAAACATAAAATATCCTGAAAATCTAAATAAAAAAATGTGGCTCTTGAATCACTCAGAGTAAACACGGAACTACGTTTCTTATTTTGTGAGGAATTTCTTGGAGTGCCCCAGCCAACGTTTCTTGTCAAATATTACGTTGTTAGGAGAAAGGTTGGTTTCAAAAAGTTTCCAGTTAACCACGAACATTCCAAAACTACCTTATAAATTCAAATCCCAGGCTATTTTCAAACACTCCACAGTCGTTGAGAGTGCAACTACTTCCCTTTCCTTGTTCTGCCCATTCTCTATCCCTGCTTCCCCTAAATTGNTAAATTCAAATCCCAGGCTATTTTCAAACACTCCAAGTCGAAGACTGCAACTACTTCCCTTTCCTTGTTCTGCCCATTCTCTATCCCTGTTTCCCCTAAATTGCCCACCTTTAACCGTACACATTCTCCTACCTCTCCTTCCCTACCCTGGAATCAATCACCTTTCCTGAACACACGAAGTACCACAGAGTTGATACACAGATCGGGAAGCAGGTTCATCAGCGTAACGACAGCTGTAAATGTTTCCTGTCCGCGACAAACAACAAGTCTTTTTAGAGATATCATTCCCATGGCAGCGACACTTTACACATGCCTTACTGTAATGGGGATGTAGATTTTTGTGTTGTGTTACTTATTTTGCGAGGATATAGATTTGAGTTCTGTGTTACTTATCTGGCGAGGATAATAGAGATTCCTTATCTCCCTGTGGTAGTTTCTGTAGTTTTATGTTCAATTATTTTTCTCAGTTTCTCTTTTTTACATTGTTTACTGTATGTTGTCAATATTTTAATGACTGCTAGGATCTCCTTTACTTCCTAATTCTTTGTCGCTTTGTTCTGCAGTGGCTGCACGTGTCCTATTTCCGTTTTTTTTCTACATTATTGGCAGAGGCCACAGTCAATATAAAGGCCTCGCGGCGAGACAATTAAAACAACATAAAATGAAGAACAAAATTTTAACTATATAATATATTCTGATGTATTTATTGGCAATAAATTTTATGCTGGTAACTGTCACATACAGCAATAGTTTATAGTTGAAAATTTTCAATTAGAAAATTGCTAAGTTTTAGCGAAAAATGAGGTATATAAAACAATAAATCAGTAAATATGCTTAACAATTTTCTTAAAAGTAACAACATATTTACCACTCTACGCTATTTAAATGTATACAGCTTGAAGAAAAATTATTTTTGACAAAATTATCTAACATAGGCTCAAGAAAATTTTATTCAGTTAAAGTTTTTTTTTAAGTTGGTTATTATGACGTCATATATATTAAATAAAAATTTATAAACGACTAGCTGTGCCCGCGACTCCGCTCGCGTGGACTACAGAATTATTGTTTAGGTTTTTTCTTTAAATAAAGTTGAATTTTACTTAGTATTAATCTTCTATACTCTACACATACTATACAACTCAACGTCTCGGTGAATTAAATGGTAAAAACACTTATTAGTATTTCTCTGTTATAGATATATAGATATATGCTACCGCTGAGTTTTTTTATGTCTTTTTATTCCACACAATTCTTTACTACGTGATATTGTTCCATCTTTAACGGTTTAGACCGCGTATTGCAAGAGAGCGCGCTGGCGGCAAACTTTTTTCCGACTTGATTCACTATTATCGTTTGTACATTTTTTGAGATATTTTCTCGCGGTAAAAAGTAGCCAATATCACCGTTCAGCCCTCAGACTATTTTAGTGCAAGAAATTACGTCGATCTGTTGCTCGGTTGCATTGTTATTCCGTTTGTGTACTTTTTCATTTTCCAATAAGAATTTCCCCGAGGGGATGAGATATTTTCTCCGGATAAAAAGTAGCACATGTCACTTCCCGGCCCTCCAACTATATCTGTGCAAAAAATCACGTCGATCCGTTGCTTCGCTGCGACGTGAAAGAAGGACAAACAAACAAACAAACAAACACACTTTGGCAATTATAATATTAAGTTAGGATGTTTATGTCTCTATATGTTGTTATTCGAAAAACAGCCAGCAAAAGTTATTTCAGACGACGAATACGGCATTACTTGAAACAAAAATTTCATAAAAACTTGTGGGCACCACCAACTTTGACAATAAATGATGAATAATTGTTATTTTAGTGAGTTTTTATAACTGTCAAAACATACATTATCCATAATCATTTTAGCAAATAAATTCAATGGCTTCCGTTGGCNCGTGAGTTTTTATAACTGTCAAAACATACATTATCCATAATCATTTTAGCAAATAAATTCAATGGCTTCCGTTGGCTAGAATATGTGGGGCGTTTAAATTCTTGACGCATGCTAGCCCAACTGCGAACTGTAGAAGCTCTCTTCAGAACATATTCTAAAATAATCATTAGGTTTAAGTCGTGAAATAAAAAACTGGAGGATTCTGGTGATGCGGAAGGTTGTGATTATCGACAGCGCGATGTTACAGGAGCAACGACCTCTCGTTTCGCACCAAGAACTGNGGTGATGCGGAAGGTTGTGATTATCGACAGCGCGATGTTACAGGAGCAACGACCTCTCGTTTCGCACCAAGAACTGGTGGTTGAAACAGTCCGTTTTTCTTCCCCAGCTACTAACTTGGACTTTTACTAAGGCAGATAACGTGGACACTTACTTTTTCAATCACCTGCAAGAAAATCTACCCAGCTAGCGTCTTTTCTTCTATACATTGAGCGTTAACATTTNACTTACTTTTTCAATCACCTGCAAGAAAATCTACCCAGCTAGCGTCTTTTCTTCTATACATTGAGCGTTAACATTTGAAGATTAATGATAAGGAATCACAAAAACAGAAAATCCCCACACATGAGTCCCGCCTAAGACAGGGGCACGTATGGATAAGGGGAGGCTGGCGCTAAGCGGAGCTGCCCTAACTTACCTCTCACCCCGGCCAGCCCGAAGAATGGAGGAGGTGAGGAAACGGGACAGCCACGAAAAAACCCACACACACACTACAGCAGTGTCCGCCACACTCCCCACATGAGAACACCCGTCCAAAAATATCCCGCCAGCCGGGGTCTGGAATCGAACTTGAAGCCTCAGAACTGCGCCGACCGTCAGTCAACGATCATAATTATGATAACTGCAAACCTTGTGAACGTCATTAGTACGAAAGCCCTAAGGTGCACGTAGCGATCCGAGTCAATAAGGATTGGACTGCCTGCTCACCGCAACACAGTGCTGCCGCATGACTGATACAAAAATTTTAAGCTTTTCCGGTCAATTCCGTACTTAAAAAAATATTTATAAAACACATGTGCGCGTGCAAAAATAACTGCACTAACTCTCAAGAGTAAATTCGTACGTAAATCCTGATATTTTGGCCCATTTATATTTTATTTTTGACATAAAGTANACTAACTCTCAAGAGTAAATTCGTACGTAAATCCTGATATTTTGGCCCATTTATATTTTATTTTTGACATAAAGTACACTTTCCCCAAGTTCTCTTTGTCAATGGTAATGTCACATCAAAGCAATTTTTTAGACTATTCACTGTAAAATAAGCACTTTTGAAAGCACTCTCGTTTGGAATAATAGTTATTAAATATATTTTATTTTAGCCTTAGACGTTAACTTCCTAGTGCGGTGAAATATACACACTGTGTTGATTACTTACATTGCAACATTTATTTTAAAAGGTGGCTAAGGACAAAATATGGCCGAAAGGAAAACGCAACTAGGGCCTCAAAAGTGCTCAATTTACAGTGAACAACCTATACTAGCTAAAATCAACACCACTGACATCAGTCTATCAGTTCAGAAGTAAGTTATTTGTTTGGGGTGGGGTGGTTTATAATTTTACCGTACTGAGTATTATGTATGTTTTCACATATATGTTTATAAAATGTTTCAGCTGACTTAAGTTGTAAATAAGACGGATCATATAAAAATAGAAAGGTTTCATTACATAGACACGAAATACAACTTCAGCATTTTCGGATATCGGAAACTCAGCTAAAGTGAATTTAAGTAACGCCTCACTAACTCAGTTACTGTAGAAAACTGAAAGAAAACTGTTCACGGTAAAGTGAGCACTTTTGAGGCCCTAGTTGTACTTTCAGCCATTTTTTTTATCCTTTAACCACCTTTTAAAATAAATATGGTCGTGTAAGTAATAAACACAGTGTATACATTCCACGGAACTCAGAAGTTAACGTCTAAGGCTAAAATAAAATATATTTACTGGCTATTATTCATAAATGCTCAATTTACCGTGAATGGTCTATAACATAGGTGACAGTCAAAACCCACAGGTGACTGTCAAAAACCACGGCTAAAGAGAATACTATTCCCAAGCCATACATTCACCAAAGAAAAAATGTACAGGAAAGCAACCAATATATCGAAGCTCGGTCACCACGTAACGGCAGTGATCGCTTTACATTATAAAGACCCTACCGCGGATGGTCATAGTTCACGGTCACACGTAAGGTATGTTACACCTGTCATCGGTTAAACATCGGAAGGCGTGGCAGGCATCCCTGGCGGGCGCAACAGCGGCGAGACTCACGCCGAGCTCCCCCCCAGCATGGTGTGGGTGGGTGAGCCGTGACGAAACACGGCCGAGTGCCAGACGTCTCGGCCGCACTTCCGCCACGTGGGAATGGCCTCATTAAAACAAATGCAAAGAACAAACCTCGCCTTGCCGGTAGCACACTGCCTCGTGCAGCTCCACTCAAGTTTCTCCTCCACGAATCACATCTGGCGGTACCTTCCATGTCATACTATAGACTAGTCACGGTAAACCGAGCACTTTTGCAAGCAGTCTCATCTGGAATAATAGTCTACAAATATATTTTATTTTATCTTTAGACGCTCCTTTAGAGTGCGGTGGAATAAACACACTGTGTTTATTACTTACGTGAAAATATTCATTTAAAAACGTGATAACAGGATAAAAAATGGCTGAAAGGAAAAAAGTAAATAGGGCCTCAAAAGTGCTCACTCACCTATACCTTCATGAAACCTGTGATTAACTCTCTGCAGACCAAAATGTTATTACATAAGTAAATATTTAAACTAACTTGTTTGGTCACAATAATGTTTTAATTCGTACTTACTTTGTGAGTGAACTCTGTGGTGGAAAACGCACAGGTTTTCCTTCATAAGCTCTTTTCAACTTTTACTTTAAAAGTCTTTCTACGACAAGTTACCTTATTTCATATAAGTGGCATTTCCATAGCATCAAAAACATTTTTCACACAAATTCAATTAGCGACTTAATTATTCGTTGTTTAAAAATCGTAGATTCGATCCGATGAAAATAAAATGCCAATCTGTGTGAAAGGACAGCGTGCTTCCATGTGGAGTAAGTACATAGATTATGGGGCTTCTGGGACAACGGGTCCCGGGTGAGGACCAGAGAACGAACAACCATCTTGGATCTGCCATCTTAAATGACCTTGACTNCTGGGACAACGGGTCCCGGGTGAGGACCAGAGAACGAACAACCATCTTGGATCTGCCATCTTAAATGACCTTGACTTGACCCTCATGCTTTGTCATTACATGCTGCCATCTTGTTTAAAGAATTTTCCATTTTCCTGCCTTGTTATTCCACCTTGGTACCTCCTGCTCTGTAATTCCTTCTTGTCTCTCTCCAATGGGATATCATCTGCTGTTGGCTGCCATCTTGGATGTCTGTAAGACACCATATTGTTTCATCTCCCACCATCAAGGTTCTCATATCGTCTGCTAGGTGGTGCTGGCCGCCATCTTGGAAGTTTCTTTCATTGCATATCATTGCTAGGAGCGCTGGTGTCGGCTTGCAGCTAAGGTCGATGTTCCATGTGCTGTATGCAGACACTCGTCCCTATCGACGTGATATGGTTTAATATAGTATAAGAAACTGTGGAGGTGAGGAGCAGCGAACTGCCGGGCCTTGGATTGGTAGAAAGACACCCTAGTCGACTGAGCAACCAGGACATGGGTGCCAGTACAGGTCTAAATNGCCGGGCCTTGGATTGGTAGAAAGACACCCTAGTCGACTGAGCAACCAGGACATGGGTGCCAGTACAGGTCTAAATGATGTATATATAAAAATAACCATTGTATCAGGATGGGTTTAAATATGGTATGTATAAAAAAAAGTGTAGAGATGAGNGCCGGGCCTTGGATTGGTAGAAAGACACCCTAGTCGACTAAGCCACTAGGACATGGGTGCCAGTACAGGTCTAAATTATGTATATATAAAAATAACCATTGTATCAGGATGGGTTTAAATATGGTATGTATAAAAAAAAGTGTAGAGATGAGNTATGTATATATAAAAATAACCATTGTATCAGGATGGGTTTAAATATGGTATGTATAAAAAAAAGTGTAGAGATGAGGGTACGTATATTCGAGAAATAACATTATGTGCGAGATAACTAAAAGTGTTGATAATAAGCGACAGGTGACTGTTTATGGAAAATAATTTTTTCTATAGGCGTTCGAGAGGTACATGTCTGATATGGCCATTATGTTAACTTATACAACTGTCATGTTGACAAGGTACTGAAAATGTGTAATTATATAAATAAGAGGTTAACTTTTAAACTTACAGACGAAAGTGCATCAAGCGACTTGTCTATGGATTAGTATTTTCAAAAATAATTTGATTACGATGTAACATCCATCAATTAAACAAAAAAGAATTTTATAAATAAAAGTAATGTTTTAATGTAANATAATTTGATTACGATGTAACATCCATCAATTAAACAAAAAAGAATTTTATAAATAAAAGTAATGTTTTAATGTAATATATTTTATTTTACTTCTGAAACTTACAGAAATGATTATTCCGAGCAATGTGTCTGTGAATTCGTATTTCCAAGACAGATTTGTAGTATATGATGAGGCAACCATGTATTATGACGAGCATAATTTTATAAATAAAAGTAATATCTTTAAATAAATACATTTTATTTAACTTTTAAATTAGTATATCGAGCAGTATGTCTACGGATTCGTATTTTCAAAGGTAATCAGAATATTACGCCAGAAAACGTGATTGAAGCAATGACCAGCATCATATTGAATTTTATAAGCATATGATTGTGTACGTAAATATACCAAATGTTATATACTTTCGGGCTCGTGTTTTTGAGTCGAATGCTAATGTGACCCCCATAAACTTTGATTATTCACTGTTCGTTGCCATANATAATTTGATTACGATGTAACATCCATCAATTAAACAAAAAAGAATTTTATAAATAAAAGTAATGTTTTAATGTAAAATATTTTATTTTACTTCTAAAACTTACAGAAATGATTATTCCGAGCAATGTGTCTGTGAATTCGTATTTCCAAGACAGATTTGTAGTATATGATGAGGCAACCATGTATTATGACGAGCATAATTTTATAAATAAAAGTAATATCTTTAAATAAATACATTTTATTTAACTTTTAAATTAGTATATCGAGCAGTATGTCTACGGATTCGTATTTTCAAAGGTAATCAGAATATTACGCCAGAAAACGTGATTGAAGCAATGACCAGCATCATATTGAATTTTATAAGCATATAATTGTGTACGTAAATATACCAAATGTTATATATTTTCGGGCTCGTGTTTTTGAGTCGAATGCTAATGTGACCCCCATAAACTTTGATTATTCACTGTTCGTTGCCATANTTTTCGGGCTCGTGTTTTTGAGTCGAATGCTAATGTGACCCCCATAAACTTTGATTATTCACTGTTCGTTGCCATATTGACTTTAGTAGGCATAGGCATGATCTTAGGTTATTCTGAAGTAATTATGTAGTGAGCCTTAGCCACGAATACAGAACAGTAGTTGCCTTACCTCAGGTCGTGTTTTAAGTGCATTATGTCTATGTCGGACACGCAGCAACTTATAAACACAGCTGGACATCATTCAACGAAAGCTGGATTTAGATACATGGGAATTTGAACATATCAGACCAGTACATGTCTAACCAAGATGAAAATTAAATTATGCCTTGTCTTTTTATAAGCATAATTGACACCATTTTTCATCCCTCAAAGTTATAACCAGAGTTGACTACCATTTTCTATCCATTGACGCTATAGTCATCAAATGCATATCATTGGTACTGCTTATGATCTAGACAAACATGTTATTCTTGATTATGCAATAAACTTTCTTATAAATATATTTGGCTGCCATTTTCCATCAATTGAAGCTATAGACATCATAGATACCACTCGTGTCCTAAACTAAGGTGATAATGCGAGTTATGCCTCAACCCTTATCATAGTTGGCCGCCATTTTCCAACAAATTAAGTTATAGCTGTCAAATATATATCACAAGTACAGCTCCTGAAATCAATCAAGGTGATGTGATCAGTTATGCCTTAAACCTTCTTATAAGCNAATATATATCACAAGTACAGCTCCTGAAATCAATCAAGGTGATGTGATCAGTTATGCCTTAAACCTTCTTATAAGCTATTCTACGCCCATTTAAGATATAGTCAACAAATTCACATCACAAGTGTTACTCCCAACTTCGGGCATGGTGATGGGGCAATTAAGCCTTTCATAAAAGGTTTTTAAAGTTAACTATTGCACAACCATGTTTATTTTGAAGAAACTTACGAATAATAGATTAAGCACCTATATGATTATAAAAAAAAAGATATGTATTGAAAAAAAAATTTAACACATATTGTGTGATGTATCTACAGTCCAGTTTTTTTTTTTAATAAATTAGAATATGATGGCAGAGTTGTAGAATACTTGTCTCCCTATAACAGTTTCTACATTGTATTAAAAGAGGAATGCCTAAAATGTAGTGACGAGTTTTTCAAACACAACTACAGCGCATGATTTGTAGTCGACCGCGAATATTTTCTAAACTGGTTCGAATACGATGTTATATACAAATATATTTATACATAAAATATTTTATATATTTTATTCTAAAAAAATTTAGATACGTAAAAATACTGTGTTGCTAAAGATACATATTTTTAAGGTGAATTCTACTATATTGCAACCGACAACTGCACCTCTGTCCCGACACCATAATGGATNCAGATACATATTTTTAAGGTGAATTCTACTATATTGCAACCGACAACTGCACCTCTGTCCCGACACCATAATGGATTTAATAGGAATACCTATGACTGAAGGATTCAAAAGCATATATGGAAGCTGCTTATACGAGGACTCGTAGCACAAAAACTATTTGGCACTTGGGTGAGGACCAGTGGAATGGCGACCATTATGTATCTCTCTACCGTCTTGTTTCTGTCCAACCATATTGTCTCCTTAAACCATCTAAGGTCCTGGGCGAGGACCAGTGGTCATATTGTGTTTATCCATCATCTAGGACATGGCACTTGGGTGAGGACCAGTGGAATGGCGACCATTAACATAGAGAGATGGCAGAACAAAGACAGGTTGGTATATGTCTCCTTAAACCATCTAAGGTCCTGGGCGAGGACCAGTGGTCATATTGTGTTTATCCATCATCTAGGACATGGCACTTGGGTGAGGACCAGTGGAATGGCGACCATTATGTATCTCTCTACCGTCTTGTTTCTGTCCAACCATATTGTCTCCTTAAACCATCTATCCAGGACCCGCTCCTGGTGTGGTCATATTGTGTTTATCCATCATCTAGGACATGGCACTTGGGTGTAAACCAGTGAACTGGTGACCATATTGTATCTGTCCACCATCTTGTATTGTATCTGTCCACCATCTTGGGTCTACCACAATATATAAAATACCCGATGGTTCCACAACCAATAATAGTGGAGCGAGTACAAACTGATCGACCTCAAGTAAGTCTATGATGCGACAAGTGCAGTATACATTACACGACTTGAAAAGACTTATTCTGCTTGCCACCAAAATAACATNAAGTCTATGATGCGACAAGTGCAGTATACATTACACGACTTGAAAAGACTTATTCTGCTTGCCACCAAAATAACATACATTTAAACCATTAGTAGTGCAAGAGAGAGCGAAAGATGGAGAGAGAGAGAGATGACACTGCTACACGCTATTGCAAACAGATATAAAAATACTTGTAAAGGAAAAGAGTTATAAGCATTTACTAACCGATACAAATTACACAGTCATCGATGCAAACAGATATACAAAACATTTTAAAAACAAATAGTTATAAGCACTTACCAACCATCGCATATTGCAAAAGCGTCGGGTGCTGTTTGCTGTGTTAGACTATGCTAGACAATATCAGGTAGTCCTGGTTAGTACAACCGAATATCAAACAATTTCATTACGAACCGATTGAAACGAAACCATCAAATTAACAGTACAGCCAACCCTAACAGTGGAATGTCCGACCCGTCCGACGTTGTGCGATCAACTAACATCTAGAGAATCTGTAAGGCAGCCCAGGTTGTCAGTCGATGGCGAAGACACTGTGCAGGTCTCGGCAATTCGAGAGGATGGCACATACACCAGCCGACACACACACACCAGGCTCCAGGGTGACAGGCCAGCCGAGTCACACATGCACTTCCTTTTACAAGAAGAATTGAGTTATACAGTACACTGTAACAATTTACGTATTTTGAATACATACCGTTTATAGTGCTAGAACTATAAGCACATTATTTATATAGAAATGGCATAAAATATTTTAACTTTGTAATGTCAAGTAAGCAAGCATAGCAACACATACATTTCAATTATGAATGTGTGTGTATATATATATATATATATATATATATGCAATTAAACTATGTATTTATACAGTATATATGCATATATGTCAGTATCGGCACACGGCACCCGGCACAGTACGATGCCATGTGCGCGGCCCGTAAAATAATACGAGAGGAATGTTCAAATCTAAAGTATACGAAAAAAATATATCATTTTTCATATACAAGCAGGTAAGTTATACCGGTAATGCATATAAAAGCTACAACATATTCCTATAAAACCAATTTTATTCAGTAATGTACAACATGAGATAACACACATCTGCATTGAAAACCTTAATGTTTTACACATTGTTGCATTCGCCAGTGAGTCCNAATACGAGAGGAATGTTCAAATCTAAAGTATACGAAAAAAATATATCATTTTTCATATACAAGCAGGTAAGTTATAGCGGTAATGCATATAAAAGCTACAACATATTCCTATAAAACCAATTTTATTCAGTAACGTACAACATGAGATAACACACATCTGCATTGAAAACCTTAATGTTTTACACATTGTTGCATTCGCCAGTGAGTCCTGATTTTTGAGGATAATTAGTGTAACTTTTAAAACACTGTTTGCAGATATGAACTTTGTACCCATGCGAAATAATCTGTGAGTTAACCAATAGTGAAAAGTTTCTTTGATTCGTCCTTCACTATCAAAAGAACAATATGTTCAGTTTTCTCATTCTTCGTCACATGCATTGGCACCATTTTTACACTAGCATTCAACGAGTACACATTTGCAGACACACCAGGGTTGTTCTCAAAGACCCTTATTTGCTGCTGAGGAGTCGGAAAATCCAGTCCACGAAAATCATACAATCCTTCCACCTCAGCATACCATTTGTCCACATGCTGAGGCTGTGATTACTTAACAGACCACTTGAAACATTTGCTGTCAAAGTTTAGAGGGTTTATTAAAGCACATTTGTGTTTTATAAAGTCAGGAAGGTCAACACATGATGTTACTGTGAAGATTCATCCGATGTGTTACATGGAGGAAGCTTTGCATATAGTCATATGCGATCNTCAACACATGTTGTTACTGTGAAGATTCATCCGATGTGTTACATGGAGGAAGCTTTGCATATAGTCATATGCGATCTTAAACCATCCATCCATTAAATCGTCACCTCTCACTTCAAAACCATGCACTTTATTTGGGTGGGGATTTCGTACAGNGTAAACCATCCATCCATTAAATCGTCACCTCTCACTTCAAAACCATGCACTTTATTTGGGTGGGGATTTCGTACAGCCATGCTTCCCATGCCGTCGAACACTGCTGCTGCAAGCGAAGTTCTTTTCACAGAAGCAGCACTTATAACGTGGGAATGGTTCAGAGGAGGTGATTGGCCATACAGTTGTCGCGGGAACAGAGGTCGAGGTGTCCGTTGACGACGCACAGCTGACGAACTGGATGATACATCTGCAGACCCCATGCCAAACATTCCCGATGTCCGTGGAAATTTCGGCAGACACATAGACACGTCAGTAGAAGACATAGATGATAAGGCTGAAGAAGAAGAATGCAGGATCCAAAAATTCGATGGAATTGGCCAAGAGGTCTATGGCACTGGTGTAGGTCCTATTAGCTCTGGAGTTCCAGAAGCCACAGAAACTAGATGAGGTGATCCAAACACATCCATCGACTAACCCCACAGGCGAGAGTTGTCGGCACAGTGTAGCATAACATATAACACCCCCAAGAAAAAAGGAGCTGTNTCGACTAACCCCACAGGCGAGAGTTGTCGGCACAGTGTAGCATAACATATAACACCCCCAAGAAAAAAGGAGCTGTGATCATAAGTTAAAGCTTCAAGTCTGATGCTTTCAACATGATATCGTGCTGTAAATATTAATATGTGTCTTCAAAATATCGCTTCGAATAAACTGGTGGTGGTAGAGTATATAACGTCTGTACACACAGTTCTGTTTTATATCTATAAAAAGCAGTTCGTACCACCACACATCGTCCAGAACTTCTTTCTCCCATCGAGAGAACGGAGTGAAAATGACATGCTGTTCTAGTGGCTAGTAAATTTTATCGGCTATCGTGAACTATGGAAAGCTTAACTCACTTGCAACACACTACAAAAATGTCGAACTTACATACCTGCCTAAAGAATTCATTCTTGCAAATGCGAGTCATGAATTACAATCCATCTACAAACATCTAACTGCCTATCTGCCAAAGGGCGAAGAGATTATTGGCTGTCTCCCATGCCTAATGTGTTTTCAAGGTAGTGCTACCGTTACAGACACACCACATTCCAGGAACTAGTGTGAGAGACATCGCGAGAGAGCAGCATCAGCATAAAGAAAACCACGGCACCTCCAATGCTGAAAGTTGAACGACTGTAAAGATGAGTGGTCGAATGGACAACTTACACAGCGATTGATCTGATAGGCAACATATTACAGTACAGCAATCATGTTGTTGTTTGCAGCACATAGCCAGCAGTCATCTACTGAGGCAACCCGAGACAGGCAATGCAAACTGTCATGTAGTGTGAATAGTACACAAGCGAGCAGATCGTTATGATAACATTTATCTACCGCGATTGAGTACTCTGTTACAATATGAAGAGGGAATCGATGGTTGAAGACTTACCATCTGTAATACCGTCAACATCGCCAACAGCAAGGGACCCTCGTGATTCTCTACAAGCATTACGGAAATACTTTTCGTAAACGCAGTCATACACGACGGCATGAAAGTAGCCATTGCATGTTCAGCCCGGCATACGAGGCGTTCCACTGCGATAGCTTCGACGCGGTGTCTACCCCGCAATGATAACCTGTATAGACATAAGANCGGCATACGAGGCGTTCCACTGCGATAGCTTCGACGCGGTGTCTACCCCGCAATGATAACCTGTATAGACATAAGAAGTGCAAAGGTGTATGTTGTTAATCGGGAAGCGAGTGCCAGAATCGCGACAAGACATTTTCTAGCAACTCTAGTGTCAGACGACATGAAAATTAGTAACTGTCCATTCACCATTGCTTAAAGAGTTATCCAAGTGATAACTGTGGTGTGGTATATGCGAATAAGTGTAGCTTGAATACTCACAGCAGGAATTGTTCTACNCTTATCCAAGTGATAACTGTGGTGTGGTATATGCGAATAAGTGTAGCTTGAATACTCACAGCAGGAATTGTTCTACAAAAACAGACATCATAATTCTTGTGGCCAAATGAAGAATAAGCTGAATAAGTTACGCGTAACTATTAAGTGTTTTTACATGTCTGTAAAATGAAGTTGAAGTGTACAAAAAACTTCTTTGTTATTCGTTTGTTTTTCATCCCTGCTTATATTAAGCGCTCTGGTAGAAACAGTTAAGACTAATCTGAGGTACATTGCACATCGAAGACATTCAGTTTACTCTAATATATATTTTAGACATTGGTATGTATTTATGTGAAAATTAGAATGTGATTTAGAAGAGAAATAAGAGTGCTTTCTTGAAATTTTTTTCAGCTATAAGTATTATGTGATTAAATGTGGGAAGACTCTACGAGTTGTACAGTTTCAGTTCAGTCCCACGTGGGANTCAGCTATAAGTATTATGTGATTAAATGTGGGAAGACTCTACGAGTTGTACAGTTTCAGTTCAGTCCCACGTGGGACTAAATAATGAGACAATCATTGATTGCGATTACAGACGTAAAACGAATTTTGTTTTAAAAAAAAAACGTTGGATTTCGAAATAACTCTAAAGATATTCGCTGTGCCTCGATAGCTCAGATTTTAAATATTGGNTCAGCTATAAGTATTATGTGATTAAATGTGGGAAGACTCTACGAGTTGTACAGTTTCAGTTCAGTCCCACGTGGGATTAAATAATGAGACAATCATTGATTATGATTACAGACGTAAAACGAATTTTGTTTTAAAAAAAAACGTTGGATTTCGAAATAACTCTAAAGATATTCGCTGTGCCTCGATAGCTCAGATTTTAAATATTGGCNAAAAAAAAACGTTGGATTTCGAAATAACTCTAAAGATATTCGCTGTGCCTCGATAGCTCAGATTTTAAATATTGGCACTGTAAATTAAATCCAAAATGGTGGATATACTTGCCCGTTAACAAAATTGTGGTTTAAAGTATTTGCGCACTGTAATAACAAATACTACACGATTTTACATACATCTGCATTGTAATATTTTGTACACAATCCTTTTCCACGAATAACTAACTGCTTCCAATCGCCAAAATTTTTTGTAAGTCTTACAATATGTCATCCCAAGACATATATTATCTTATAGATATTTTTAATTGTTTCAGCTCATAAGATTATACTTGTGATTTCTCCTTCCAACATGTGCCAAAGATTCTCCACAGCATTCAGGTATAGTGATTCAGGGCCATTACCGAGTATCAATCCCTTAGCCATGTATCAATATGTTTTTGGTAGTTATGTTGAAACAGAAAATATCCCGGAACCCTACTTCTGTAGATCATGTCGCAACATATGTGCAACCAGACTGTCATCACATTTTCTGTTTCTATTATTTGTACAACCTACACAAGTGTAGGATAGCAGCTCCAGACCACAATGTTGCAGCTACTAAGGCTGTATTTTTTTTTCCTGACCGTAACATTTTTGTTGGCCAAAAATTTTAAATAAGCTTTCGTCTGAAAAAAATTACGTTTTCCAAAAACAATCCGAGGACTTGTTCTTATACGTTTGGGCAAAGTAAGTTTTTTTCTCGTATTTACTTCATGCGTTTTTTTTTACGACCGTCTTCCATTAATCCTGCTGGAATGAAGAACATTTCACACTCTTTGTAGTGTTAATACTTCTGCAGATGTTGACGCCAGGTGTTAAGGAAAAATTGGTATTGGGAGTTTTCAAGGCTTGACGGACGACCGGTTTGTTTTCCATTTTGCCCGTTTCTTCTTCTCGTTTCACAATGCAGGAGGTTGTAGAGAAGAAACACCTCCCTTTATTAATACANCCATTTTGCCCGTTTCTTCTTCTCGTTTCACAATGCAGGAGGTTGTAGAGAAGAAACACCTCCCTTTATTAATACACAGTGTTTCTCTATCTTGTTCTCAAAGGCAGACACATA
Source organism: Clitarchus hookeri (assembly GCA_002778355.1). Taxonomy (NCBI): domain Eukaryota; kingdom Metazoa; phylum Arthropoda; class Insecta; order Phasmatodea; family Phasmatidae; genus Clitarchus; species Clitarchus hookeri. Next base: position 482,748 of record NQII01000489.1, on the reverse strand, counting down.
ATTCGAGTGTTTTAGGAAACATGTTTCTCACTCAGTATGATTCACAATAAAATGTGAGAAATCATGCCTGGCACAACTTTACAACACGCGGGGTTGCACACCTATTTGGGTTTNTGATTCACAATAAAATGTGAGAAATCATGCCTGGCACAACTTTACAACACGCGGGGTTGCACACCTATTTGGGTTTACGTAAATCAAGTTTGCGCAAAACTTAGTTTCTGTACTGTTAGCAAATTGAAAACACGACCAACAAACCAAAACTACAATTTTTCACGTACTCTTATTGGTAAAATTATATAAAACATTAAATGAAATTTAAGATGTCGGATACCGTTACCTACCTTGTTGATTTTACATGGAGTGTACGAAATTCAGGCGATTCCAACTATTCCAAGTTTATGACGTTTAAAAGTTTCACGCCACGGAAATATGTCATGCATCTCCTTCGACGACAAATTAGCAGCACACCTGACGCGTTGGCATTATCTGCAAGGCCGTGATAATGGAACCCGGTATCCGCATGCAATTTCCACGAGATTACGTTGAAATGGCAAACTTGTGATTCGTAGCACTGCTGCATCACTTCGAACATCTCGTCTTCTTGGTATCCGTAAGGGTCCGCCTACCTGGCGTTTGAACTACGTTGCAGTGCGTTTGAAATACACGTTTGTCACAAAATTATTAAACGTGCGTGCAATGTGCTGAACTATGACAAGAGCACACATGTCAGACGACACCTGCTGAGCACTTTCAGCAGTCACGCACATTAGAAACACAATTTCAGAGCACTACACAGAGCTCAAGACGGCTATTCAACGTATACGCTTCAGATACATATAATAAAAACTAGGACCCTGCACTGAACCTTGCTACAATCTACATCAATAAAATGATAGGGCCACTGCTCACAGTTCCATAGGTACACGCTGCACGACGAGAACACTGCATGCCAGTTCAGAACCTTGCGGTTAGAGGCGATGGCACACTGTACGACACGCGTAACATTTCCTTACCCCCCTCCCTTTTTGTTCTAACCCAAGGTCGCGGTGGTGTAGTGGTTAGACTACTAATCTCCCACAAGGTTCGATTCCCGGCGGGGTCACTCCCGGATTTTCGCATGTGGGAATCGTACCGGACGATGCCACTGGTTGGCACGTTTTCTCGGGGATCTCCCGTTTCCCCCGCCGTTTCATTCCGGCTCTACTCCATACTCACTTCGCTTTACCTTCATTGGCTCTCAAGACTCGGTGTTAAAAGCCACCCAAATCTCTTCACTCACTTATTACTCCCGCACTTATACCTCAAATGCGGAAAAATAGGGCTAAGTAGGTGGGGCCCCTTAATCTGTTCTCCTGTTTCCCGTTGTCTTTGTTAAAATTGTTGTCCATCCAACCAATCTTCCTGTTGTCGTTTGCTACCTCGTTTTTAGTCGGACGCATCTACTTCTAGACAGTACGAGAGGCGACGCAGGAAGAAAGGATAACTGATTCAAGGAGACACGCTGGGCGATTTCAAGTAGCGTGCAGGCCCAATAGTTTCTGGGGCTCCGGCTCGGACGGAAAACACTTACATGCCTGCGTCTACATCACTTTATTTCACTCTCAGGGGTCGTATAACAACGTCTGGGCCAGACCTTCCACGAACAGCATGTAGACAAAAAAATGACGAGACGTCGCTCCCGCAGCAAAAGAAACCAAACGCGGGCGTGCTGGAAGGAGAAGCGGGATTGAGAGAATAAGGGGGACAAGCCACAGCCACATCGGCGTAGTAAGAGTTATTTGGGTGGACAGTATTAGGAATAAATGGAACTACTAATGCTCCGGTAATAATTCATACTCAAAAACGCATTCTTCGACGCAAATACAGGTAAATCTTTTATATCTCTAGCATAATATACAGCGAAAATAAAAATAATACTCCCCCTCCCATTAAAAAGACCTGTACATTGCTATAAATCGTTCATGGGTAAATCACTACCTTCGAGAACCCTGGTTAGTTTCTACTTTCTTCCCCGTAGAATATCCTTCCGCGATACGTAAAAATTAAGACGGATGCTAATCTACTGACTAATATAGGCCTACGTGCATCAAAAAAAAAGGTAAGAAACATTTATACTATGCAACACAGAACCGTCAACAGCTTGCGGGTCTCAGCAGCGTCGTCACGTTTCCTTCGACCTCGCATGTTGAGAACGTGCGACGTACTACTTAACACGGGGGAAAATAACTGCAAACAAGAGGCGTGAATGACGACGAGCTGGGGTAACAGTAATAATACCTAGTGAGTAATGCTGTTTTACGTGCGAGAGAGAGATAGATGGATAGATNGTGAATGACGACGAGCTGGGGTAACAGTAATAATACCTAGTGAGTAATGCTGTTTTACGTGCGAGAGAGAGATAGATAGATAGATATATATATATATATATATATAGAGAGAGAGAGAGAGAGAGAGAGAGAGATAGATAGAGAGAGATATATATATAGAGAGAGATAGATAGATAGAGAGAGAGATAGAACGGGAGGAACATGAAAGTGCTTGAATAAAATGCCTCATTTCCTCCATGCACACAGAATTGACATCATGCAAACATGGGTCTCCATTGTATAACACAAGCGAAAACGCGATGTTCTGCGTCATATTATAAAACTTGCAGGCTTCACGTTATAAACAAACGCACTGGACATTAAAAGGGAACTCGAAACGTGAATGAGTAAAATAGTTTCGTAAACCGAATTTAAAATCGGACCCAACAAAAAGAATCTGAACAGTGTTTATGTAAGTTTACTCAATTATTTATTTACTTCATATATTGGCTTAAATATAATACCTACGCCAACTTGGATTTATCAAGTTTTCAACCAAATTATCATTACATGGTTCGGAGAGCAAACATCATCATTTTTAAGGTAAAATTAAAATAGCTCAAAGTGCCTGTAACGTTGACAACAAATTAGTATTAAAAGTCAAACATCAGTGATAGAAAGTTAAATTTTTTTAATTACTGACTACTAAAACCATGTAACTAATACATATAGTCAAAGATGCCAGTGTTGTTCGGTCTACTATCGAATGCCAGTGTTGTTCGGTCTACTATCGAATGCCAGTGTTGTTCGGTCTACTATCGAATGCCAGTGTTGTTCGGTCTACTATCGAATGCCAGTGTTGTTCGGTCTACTATCGAATGCCACTCACTTGGCCAACGACAAAGTTGTGCTGAAAAGACGAAATTGAAGAGTGCATTCGTAAAATCAGCGATATTAAATTTTTCGATTGACATTTCTTAGGATTAGGTATTCATGCAAGTTGTTTTAGTTTGTAACTGTAAATATTACGGATAGCTTCCCAATTACAGATACGTACACGGCAGTAACATCATAGGGATGGCAACTATTATTTAAGGATAAGAATTCTGTTAAATTTCGTCCTGGATAGGGCAAGACTATAAAATTATAATATGCATATCACGGACTGCATGGATTTGAACTGCAAAACTTTTAACAACACATTTGGGAAATCTCACGTCTCTAATCACTCCGCTGTCATCTCGTCGACTGCTACGTCATTAGGACACGATAATGATTTCGGAAAACCAAAGAAAAACGAAAGCTGGACAGCCTGACGGAGAATCGAACCTCTGTCCTTCCAAATTGAGTCTAGCTTACAACCACTGCACCAACTCGCTCGGTACCTGAGAAAAATTATGGAATAACGTTCAGTTATCAATAATCGAAATAGCCATTACCATAACCATTGCCGTAATTAAAATTCACGCGACGCTAGAATTGAGACAGTAAAACTGTATTTTTTCGTTTGTTGATCAATTGGATTGGTTTTCGCTTTCAAATTGGGGCATTTTGCGAACGGTTATTTGAATTTTCACTCGTGTAAGTCGGCCAACTTTTTATATATTTTAACCTCATTTTTGTATTTAAAATCTCGTTAGTAAACAGTCATGGTCGATACAGAAGAATTACTTTAGATGCTGCAGTTATTATACACGTGCTGAAGAAAAGAACAGAAACGGAAATTTAATATCTCGAGTCAAATGAATTGAACGCGTGTAGGTGAGTGGATCCTGGTTGGCTACGTATAGGATCTTGCTAGCACAAGAAAGTTAAAAGTCACCAACTTGCTATGCAGCTGCGTATTGGAAATGGTTATGTAACGGGTATTGCTAAGTGTGGTTGTAGCAAGTACCATTGTACAGTCCATTCACGATTACTTCCAACTTTTCTGAAGCCACATGCAAGCAAAGCTTAACCGAGTCTAGAAAATTAAACCAAAGGGGCAATATAAAGCATTCGTGCGCACTCAATGTAATAACATTTTGCATAAGAACTATTTCTCATAGGATATTCACGATAAACTGAGCACTTTTGAAAGCCCTACTTAAGATCTACTTGTACGCACATTGTGTAGTCTTCCACCGATGGAAAATTAATATTGCCATGAACCTGAACACTTTATTGATGCGTCGGTCGATTGAAACTGTGGAATTACTACGAAAGTAAATAGTTTACTAATTATGCTCCTAGCACACACATACATTTTAAAAAAAATAAAGCGAAAGAAATCATCCCAGGATTCACAAATGTTCAACTGTCACTTTTAAGGCACGGAACTACTTTCCCTGCATCGGCACCAACTTTACTGAGCGCATGCCACTCAATGTGCCCGTCTAATTCCACACAGATAGGCAGTGACGTGTTTCAAAAGTTGATTTCAAAAGTGCTAAATTAATCGTGAACAACCTATACTTGGCATTACCAACACACAACCAAACAAGCACTTCATACATGGAGTGATTTTTCAAATGAAGTGAGTTGAAACCGCTAATAGACTACACAGAGGATATTCTTGTCGGTAGGGTTATAGTAATGCGGATTGTAGCGGAATNGATATTAAATTTTTCGATTGACATTTCTTAGGATTAGGTATTCATGCAAGTTGTTTTAGTTTGTAACTGTAAATATAACGGATAGCTTCCCAATTACAGATACGTACACGGCAGTAACGTCATAGGGATGGCAATTATTATTTAAGGATAAGAATTCTGTTAAATTTCGTCCTGGATAGGGCAAGACTATAAAATTATAATATGCATATCACGGACTGCATGGATTTGAACTGCAGAACTTTTAACAACACATTTGGGAAATCTCACGTCTCTAATCACTCCGCTGTCATCTCGTCGACTGCTACGTCATTAGGACACGATAATGATTTCGGAAAACCAAAGAAAAACGAAAGCTGGACAGCCTGACGGAGAATCGAACCTCTGTCCTTCCAAATTGAGTCTAGCTTACAACCACTGCACCAACTCGCTCGGTACCTGAGAAAAATTATGGAATAACGTTCAGTTATCAATAATCGAAATAGCCATTACCATAACCATTGCCGTAATTAAAATTCACGCGACGCTAGAATTGAGACAGTAAAACTGTATTTTTTCGTTTGTTGATCAATTTGATTGGTTTTCGCTTTCAAATTGGGGCATTTTGCGAACGGTTATTTGAATTTTCACTCGTGTAAGTCGGCCAACTTTTTATATATTTTAACCTCATTTTTGTATTTAAAATCTCGTTAGTAAACAGTCATGGTCGATACAGAAGAATTACTTTAGATGCTGCAGTTATTATACACGTGCTGAAGAAAAGAACAGACACGGAAAAATAATATCTCGAGTCAAATGAATTGAACGCGTGTAGGTGAGTGGATCCTGGTTGGCTACGTATAGGATCTTGCTAGCACAAGAAAGTTAAAAGCCACCAACTTGCTATGCAGCTGCGTGTTGGAAATGGTTATGTAACGGGTATTGTTATGTGTGGTTGTAGCAAGTACCATTGTACAGTCCATTCACGATTACTTCCAACTTTTCTGAAGCCACATGCTAGCAAAGCTTAACCGAGTCTAGAAAATTAAACCAAAGGGGCAATATAAAACATTCGTGCGCACTCAATGTAATAACATTTTGCACAAGAACTATTTCTCATAGGATATTCACGATAAACTGAGCACTTTTGAAAGCCCTACTTAAGATCTACTTGTACGCACATTGTGTAGTCTTCCACCGATGGAAAATTAATATTGCCATGAACCTGAACACTTTATTGATGCGTCGGTCGATTGAAACTGTGGAATTACTACGAAAGTAAATAGTTTACTAATTATGCTCCTAACACACACATACATTAAAAAAAAAAAATAGCTAAAGAAATCATCCCAGGATTCACAAATGTTCAACTGACACTTTTAAGGCACGGAACTACTTTCCCTGCATCGGTACCAACTTTACTGAGCGCATGTCACTCAATGTGCCCGTCTAATTCCACGCAGATAGAGGCAGTGACGTGTTTCAAAAGTTGATTTCAAAAGTGCTAAATTAATCGTGAACAACCTATACTTGGCATTACCAACACACAACCAAACAAGCACTCATACATGGAGTGATTTTTCAAATGAAGTAAGTTGAAACCGCTAATAGACTACACAGAGGATATTCTTGTCGGTAGGGTTATAGTAATGCGGATTGTAGCGGAATGGCCCCACCCCCGGGGTACGAACCCGCGCCGCAGGTCAGACGCAGGAAGCCAGCCGCGCGCGGATCGCCGGCCCATTACCCGTTCATTGCACCGGCCGGGCAGGTAACTTGCGCGACAGCTGGCCGTGCATGCGCGCCGTCGACAAGCGAGCACGCCCGCCCCTCAAGGTCACTCGCCGCTGCGCCCGTGGTGTAGTGGTCAGACTACTCGCCCGCCTCACACTAGGGGNTTTTCTCACTATTGTAACTACTGCAGTGTTTATTAGTGTATTTATTGATGTTTAATAGTGTCAAAGACAATCTCAATGAAACAATTTCAACCAAAAATATCTGCATAAGTTGACATTTTAGCAAATCTACGTACATGCCCTGCACTGAACTTTCTATAACAATTAAAATAAGTGAATTGCCAAAACTTTTTAACTTTTTCGATGGCCGTGGTTGCCAAGAGACAGAATTCAACAGCAATGAATATGGGTTTGGAACCCGGTTCTGTTGGATCTTAAATTTATAACTAAAACTGTAACTTATGGACAACCATAAAAATCTGCATTTACACCAGTCAAATTTTACGTGTTTTAGACAGCCAAAAACTAACACAACATAATATTTTTCCAGGAACAAAATAGTTAGTTGGTTTCACAGATAGAAAAAATTAAATTTTCTGCGCAAAACTATTTTCTTACATTCAACATAACCGTTTTCTCAGTGTAAAAAAACATTGCCATTCCCTCAAATAGCTTACGCCACAATAAAACTGTACACCGAAGAAGACCACCGTTTTCAATTCCCCCCCCCCCCCCCCC
>NQII01000489.1:309860-475322 GCA_002778355.1 Clitarchus hookeri | reverse complement strand
CCCCCCCCCCATAAATTTCCGAATTTACTTTTTTTCGAAAGAAACAAAGTACTTCAATACTTGAACATGTGTATGAATCAGGTGCGTGTTTCTCTTCTAACCACATCAAACTCCCCTCCTTTTATTTCGATATTTTTAACGCCTATTCCAAATGAATTTGTTATAACTTACCTACGTTAATACCATTAATAGGGTGTTGTGCATCCCACTCCATCATTCCGGTGACATTTATATATTATTTGTTGCAATTGATTTATTGGGAGTTCGTTATAGTACGCAAGTAGGTAGATCTTCACGTCGCGTTGGCAGCAGGCACGTCAGAGAAGTAGGGACATGGAACTGTCTATAACTTAAGCGCAAAATAAATGCCATATAAACCAGCCCAGTCAGCATTCGCTAGGAGTGATAACGGAAAGCCTCAGAGTGGCCGGACCGGAAATCAAAACAGAGTACACTCCTGAAAGTGAGTCTGGTTTTTCCACCAATGCAACACCTCACTCGGTGCGAGTATGGTACCATGGATGTGTAGAGCCTAGGATATTCCGTATTTCTTAAAACTTCATATACATAGGAATACATACACCTTCGGAAGTTCCCGGCTTCTCGCATATTCTTACAAAATATGTGAAAATAAATATTTGTAACATTAAGTAATTCGGAATGCCAGATGTTATGAACTGAATATGAAGTCTTCGTTCTCAAATTATGGATCATTCGTGAATTATTAATCACAATTTCACAAGTTGGGGATTTGATAACTCTATTAATTTTGTAAACACGAACTAGAATTATAGACAACTTTGGACTCTCTGAGTATGCTAAACAGCAGGAAATGCCGAATATTATATATGTTCACTCGGTTGTATGAAACCTATCCATGTAATGAGACCTTGGTTACTTTAGTTTTTCATGCTTGCTTTCAGCGCACAAAATTCGTACTGAGCATAGCAACCACTGCCGTTTTCTTTATTAAAAGTGGCTCTACCCCGGCAGAGAGATGTTTAGTCTTATTGGTTCCATATTATTATAATTGCAGAAGTTAGAAATACTCAGATACTATTGGCATAAGTAATATACAAATTAATACACTTGGCACAGTACTTCAAACTAGGCATTCATGCTAAGAAAAATTATTCACTTTTTTTTACGGAAGGTGTGGCCCATTTTTCCTGATTTGAATAGTCTGTTTAAGGTACTTTTAGTACGTAGGCTACTACAGGCAGAAGGCGTTATTTGCGCGGTAGAAAACATCCTCAATTCATATAAAGATGTTTTGTTTATAGCCTATCCCAGGGTTTCCATTATGAGGTACAAAACCTGCAACTATAAAATATTATAGACACTTATAATACAAAACACCTCAGCAGTTAATAAATATAGCTAAATATTTAACTGATATTAATCGCCACGTAAATTATATATTTGCGATGCACGTAGGCATTGGTTAAATCAAAACGTAAGTTTCATTACGACAAAAATACAGTCTAGACAATGACTAGAAACCTTAATTAGTTTTGCAATTAAAATAAAATGTTTTAAAAAATGTACAGGTAAATGTTTTAAAACTAAATATTTTTGCGGCCGAATTAGTTTTAACTTTTCTTTTCATACATTCTCCTGAGTCAGTAATTTTTGTGTTCCTTCTTATGACCACGCTGGCTCACATCTAGAGAAAGCCGAACCAGTCATGGCTGGGAACTCACTCCCAGGGGGACTCATGACTTTATCAAATAATTGGCACACAAGTGATTCGGTCTTTACTAAAATAAGTAAAATCAAGACGTTTTGCCACTTCTAACTAACCTTTACAACCAGGGGATGTAAAACTCAATATTGCGCGATCCCTTTTATTAAATTTATGCTTAAATTACAGAAACAAATGCTACTATTTTGAACAACAAATACAAATACCTAAGCTCTTTCAAATGAAATGGGTAATATACATTTTCATTAAAAATATATTGTAGTACTTAATTGTGCTGCTGGCACAAGTAAATGATCCAAGTTTGGCAAAACAGAGCGCCGAGACTGGTCATTGTACGTAGAACACAGTTTGTGAGTCTGGCTGGCTCACCAGCCAAGCCGCAGATACCGCCAACAGGGAGGGAACATTGACNCGTAGAACACAGTTTGTGAGTCTGGCTGGCTCACCAGCCAAGCCGCAGATACCGCCAACAGGGAGGGAACATTGACTTCCAAACAGTAATCCGATCGGGAGAAGAGATAACGAGCCGCCTGCTAAGTGCCATCCCCATTCCTTCCACCTTTGAACCCTGCTGGCCTCTCGCCTGGAAGAAGTTCCGCCACTCGCCACTGCCATCATTCCAGCAGCACTGCACTGACGGGAGGAGTGTCCTGATATCTGAACACAATTGTTTTTAAAACGACCAATTTTATGCTTTTCATGACTGTTAGTTTGGCATTTTCGGACACGGCATTAATGTGTGGCAGCAATAAAAATTTTAGTTATTGTTTCTTCTTTGTAATGCCGTAGTTATTACCCTGGTCCATTGTGTATGTGCAGAGTGGGAAGCAATTTCCTAGGAGCCTGCACTCATCACCGGCGAGAATTTGACGCTTTTTAAAATCATTAGTTTGGCCTTCTCTGATTCTGCAAAGGCGTTTTCTAGCAATACAATGATAGCATAGTGACTTGAAAGTGGCATCCCATTTTTTACTATATCAAAGTTTTGTATAATATATAGTGGATGTCTCTGAAGTCTGGACATTGGCCATATGCAGAGGCGCAAATAAATGTTATTTAATAACAGAAATATTTTACTTATGTAAAGCTAATTTCATCAGAACAAAGTACGTTGACATTATAAAAACCTCGTACACATATTTTCAACAGGTCTCGTATTATGAAGCCACAGATTAATGAAATTGGTTATTAAATATCTCTGCTAATTTNACACATATTTTCAACAGGTCTCGTATTATGAAGCCACAGATTAATGAAATTGGTTATTAAATATCTCTGCTAATTTAAAAAAAAAAAGAACAAAATCAGGTATTCTCAACAAAAATAGCTTAAAGTAGTGTACGAAATTTCATCGAGATNTTTAAAAAAAAAAAGAACAAAATCAGGTATTCTCAACAAAAATAGCTTAAAGTAGTGTACGAAATTTCATCGAGATCGGCCAACAAAACTGTAACTAGTGCTCCACCTTAACTTCTACACGTAGAACCACTCATGAAGGTATACTACATCAAGACAAATGTGCTGAAGTATACGCAACTTTGAAAGTTGCGACTCTGTAACGAACACAAAGGATGAATGGAATGCCTCAACATTATGGAAGCAATAAGTCAAGAACAAATTGTATACTGCAAAAGCAATTGATAGCACACGAACAAGCAACCACTTGTATAGCTTGTTCAACCTTTGAAAAATGTCACTGCCCCTACCAAGATATATTTTAACAACCACGCTGAATGGCATGCACACAGTAAAGTTGATAACGTAAGAAAAAGTAGTTCCATGTCCTAGCGTTGAATTAAAGTCTTCGGTAAACGTTTGTCAATACCAAAGTAATTTAATTTTCTTTCCAGTTTTTTAATCCAGGAAAATGTAAGGATTATCAAATTCGTAGAAATACTTACTTCAATAATTTCTCTGTATAACTTGACCGGCGCATGAACAAAGTGATCAGGCCCATAGCGATGTTAATTGTACATATGGTGGAAGAATACACAATGCGCATACAAGTAGATCTTAAGCAGGGTTTCCAAAAGTGATTTCAGTTTACCGTGAACGGCCTATAATCAAATATTCCACAAATGGTCCACATTATTCTGTGTCTCATTGTCACCACACAGAATTGGCACCATACACTGTAATAGCCTATATTTTCAGCGAAAGATCCCAAGGAACTAGACAAATACCATCCAATAAATGCGTCCTTTGCCATTAGGGAGTCACGGCACGGACCACCTAAACTGGGGCCTCGGTGGCTGAGCGGTTAGCCTGCTCGCCTGCCACCAAGGCGAAACGGGTTCAATCCCCGGCCGGGCCACTCCCGGATTTTAGCATGTGGGAGTGGTGCCACGCCGCTGGTCGGCGGGTTTTCTCGAGAATCTCCCGCCCTTTCATTCCGGCGCTGCTCCATACTCACCTCAATCATCGGCTCTCAAGACCTCGTTAAGAGCCGCCCCAAATCTCTTCACTCACTCACCTAAACTGGGATGAAAGCGTCCGCGTGTTTGACTCCGGAAAGGCTAGTATCATACATAACCTCTCCAACAACAAGGCGACTGTCAGACTCCTCGAGTGGTGGTACTTCAGTGCGCCACCTAACACATGACAGCTATGCCGGGCGTCGCCTCGTACCACCCGGGGGTTCTCGCTACCGGCCTTGTTGGTTTTACCCCTTAGATGGCATCAGGGCCTGGCCGCAGACGTTGGAGTCAAAAAGCCTGGAATTCAATGTTTAGGTATTCGACCGTCTATGGTAATGGACACGCCTGTGTATAACCCACTTGTGCCATTGATAAGTGTAAGAGCACGGAACGATCGGAAGGAACCATCGAAGATTTTCTCTAGTGACCTATCCATTGAGGTTCGACTCGTGGCTGACAGTGGTTGAAACTCTGCGCGCTGGAAAATACCAGCGACGCAGTGGGCAGTGACACAGCTACGGTAATGTCCTGGACAGACAGTAGAGGTGAGAGTAGGACATCGGCTGGACCACCTGTGGATTTGAACGCGAGGGTCTCGGTGAGCACGTGAGAGAACACTAAGGCCGGTATTCCAGAACGTTCTAATAAGGGTTTCGGTACAGCTTAAGCCATGCCCATGCCTTATCAGCATTCCAGAACGTTATAATGCCAGCTAAGACCTTAGTTAAGCCACGGACGAAGCCTTAATCTTAGGGCTCCGATTTTGGTGATTCATCTTTGGTGAAAACAAAACATACGCATGCGCAAAACACATATCATTTTGCCGGAGCCGGTAGCATGAACATCTACCGATGCGTCCAAACAGTTATACATCGTGATTCAATTACTTATCTAAAAATTAGGAAACCAGGACAATTTAGTTGTTTTGCAAATGAAAGTTAATGTCGGCTAGAATACTGTGCAATGTGTACGGCATATTTTAAAGACTCCCGTCATTATAAAGAACACAAAACACGTAATAGCTGATCGTGTATATACATCATTTATTCAGCCTCGCCAAGAACGAGCCGTGTTGGAGCAACTTGTAGTGTCCGGCTACGGCTTATGCAATTCGGGTTCAAATACCGATCGGTGCAACATTTTTATAAGGTTTTAAAATTAACTATAACTTTCATGTTTCCACGTGTATTATGTTGAATAAAGTCTATTTCTTTTAATAACTGCGTTGGGTGTTAAAATACCAAACTATGGATTGTTGACAGCACGATATAATTGCGATTATTTGACAATATAGCTTTTTTTCTTTGGTAATAATTACATCTCTCAGAATTTATTCAATAAAACCCACTACTCACGTTCGAAAGGCATTTTGCGTTTCACTCTTTTTATTTGAAGACCTCGCATTGCAAAATAAAATATTACGTGTGTACAAAAACAATTATATTTGTGAGCCCGCGTGCTACATCCTCCATGGCGGGAGGAGTTACAACACTTGATTGTTGACGGTGGATGTTAAGAATACCTTCCCCAGCGTGAAACTCAAAATTACGTTATAAATATTGTATATGTTGTGTTTTAAACTGCTTGCATGAGTTATAAAGCTGTGTTTCTAATGTTTCGACATTTTAGTGAAGACACATGTAGTTTAGCGAGTGTCGTGTCGATTGCTAAAGTGACGTGCGAGCGTACGAAAATGGCGTGGACCCATGGGGTAACCTTTATAATTTCACGTGATACAGCGGAAAATGGATTTACGAGGTTTGCGTGTTTTAACCGTGAACGGTCGTTACCGACTCTAGTAATTTTTTAAAGGTCAAGTATGCATGTGTATATCACAACTTCGTACATTTCCCTGCAGGTTTGAAACACTAACTTGCCTTGGCACTTCGATGATTTTAACATTTGCCTGAGCTCAACAAGCTGCAAAAAAGCAGAATTCCAGCCAGTAAAACACATAAAATAATACTACAGTTAAACTAACGTATGCAGTACAAATTGGTTGAAATGTGTATTTCAGGGAATGTTTAAAACTGCACGTATAAGAGTACAGAATTTTTATTGAAACACAGGGGCGAGTAACAAATAATTATTACCAGGACCTAAAATAATGTTATGTATTCAGTTCCCACGCTTCATACTGCACAAACAGCGGCGGCCGGCAGTTGAAACAAGCCCCGTGCTATGGACGTAACCAGCTTCACTCCACCCCCAAATAACAGTTTTTTTTAATGTGTGGGTAACTAGAGATTACCCCTCTNCCCACTTATCAACCCCAAATTAATCTCGTAAACTTTACGGTATGTTCGATAATTTTACCTTTACATGAACAATACAATCTCTTTTGAATGTCTGATCTTATAACTGGTTTCATTTTGCAAATGTACTACTATTCCAAGTTATTATTCTAAAAAAACTACGTTGCGACATATTTTCGCCCAGACCATGTCACCATTTATCCTTTACTTCATTCGAATAAGACAAAAAGTGGCAGCCCAGTCATATAATGCTCGTGCGGAAAATTAGAACAGTTTCCGATATTCGGAGTGTATTCTCCAGTTTTCCGTTTTGTTTGCTCGGAGGGATATGCATGAAATTCGTTCTCTATTTACAAAACATTAACACCATCTTTAATTAAACAACAGCAAAAAAACAACCTAATCCATTTTTAAACGATTTAAATATTACTAAGTTTATTTCTAGTAAATAAATATATCTAACAGTGCTTTCGGAGGTTCGAAATGAACAAACACAAAGAAATGGTAGTGTTTATTAACTTAAAATACTTGCACATTATCCTTAATTTAGCACAGCATGTCAAACTTCTCTGTTCACTTCAAAAATCTGGAAAAATATTTCATTTACAAACGTAAACATTTTACGCCATTTTTAAATAAACCTAAATAATCGCTAATGTTTATTTCATCTTCACGTAACCTATATTCAACGCAGACTTTTATTTTTCTCTGTTCACTTTATAAACACTTAAAAGTATATTTATATGCCAAACAGAGCTTAAATACCGCATATTTAAATGTTGGTGCCATTTTTAAAACAAATTTCAATTTAACTTTGAAATTTTTAAATAAAGTTCTTGTATTTACTTGATCCTAGATCCTCCTGAACCGCCAAAATGCACAGTTCAAATAGATCTTAGTTCGGCGCGCCAAACACAATGGTGCAACAGCCAAATGTGCTGAACCAGGATCACACCGGTATTTGATCCTAGATCATGCTGGACCTCAATGGTGCAACCGGGCATTAGACTTGCAACTGCATCAGCCTTGGGGTTCGTCAGGACAACAGTTGTGTTAGTTGGAGGTGTTTATGCCTATTGAGTGTATCTCAATCTTCTGCTGTCAGGACCTTCGCGCAGTTTACGTCCATAAGGGAATAGTAGCCGTTGTAAAGGTGTCCTTGATTTGGAAACCTAATGGTTCCCTGCACGTGAAATGATGTAATCAAGAGTGAAAAAATCACTAGACACCATCTCACCAAGACATTAAGTAGCTTTTACAAGATGCAATATTAATGCAAAACCTGTACAAGACAGCGCTCTCATACTAAATCTCATGCAAGGCAGATCTCGTACGGAAGCACGAGATAGAGCATGTCCTATTTCCAGTTTTCACGAGAGTTTTGCTCGAAACGAGTGATTCTATTGGTCGTTCTTTGCTAGTCATGTGACCACCTATATATCAACCAGAGAAGTAGAAGAGTAGAGAATATAGCTGTGCGAAGAAGAATCAGAAGAAAAATATTTGCTGTGAAGAACTCTTGTTTAGGAAAGGAGTGGAATTCAGATAGTGTTATGGGATTGTTGGACGAGACTACAAGAAATGTTCTGTTTAACAGCCACTTTAAAACAATTTATGTACTACTGTAAAACAGTGCGTGTTCATGACATTTAATTGTTAAAATTATGGCTATTCCAAGGCCACCAACTTTTTTCATGCAAGGACGTATTTTGCAGCAAGTTTGGTCTGTGGACTCGTTTCTCGTGGGATTTTCCTGATTGTACGAAATGCATGTTTGTATCGTGTAAAAACAACTTTATGAGCAAAAAAAAAAACACATTTAGAAACCATGCAAGAAAGAGTAGCTGTGTAGTAATATGTGAAGAACATATATTTTGTGAAAAAGCCGCACATGCAACTGTCATCACCCGCTTAGTAGAAATGTTGCCAGTTCATAATAACTGCTTAACATTTAGGTTCAAAGAAAATGTGTGTACACTTGCTTTAGGTGGTTGTTAACATTATGTATTATTACTTGTTCCCAAGGGCCAAGAGAGGAAGAGTCGAGATAGAAGCACAACTTCAGTAGCAATGCAAGTCTACAGCATGGCAAATATGAAGACAAAACTGCATAACTCGGCAAATAACTTTATATAAACACAAACATTTCCACTGAATATTTTTTTATTTCCAACAGATTTTCCTGCCAGGAACGGGCAGTATGGCAGCTTGCAGATTTTGGTGTATCACGGTTCTGTCTTGATACAGACGACTGCCGAATTAGAGTCTGGAGACGTCCTGGCCAGCGCCGTGGTCTATACTTCATTGTAGAGCGGGGATTATTTAAATGATTACTTTTACCAATTACCAGTAAAACAGCAACGTGAATAATTTATTAACCAAAACTTAAATAATTTTTGTTAAAAAAACTAAACATAATGCGTATTGTACAAGTACAATCACAATAGTGTTAATGTTCAGACAAAACATAAAAAAAGTATAAATAAAACTAGTACCAACCCACAACGTATATGTCGCAGTATAGCCAACCACTGCCAACTCCTCTGCTTTGGTACGTGTTTACATTGTGTGAATATCGTCGGCCATCTTGGGCATCTTAGCACGGAACATTTTTACTTTTTATAAATATTACAATCTTGCTGTAGGAGTATTTGTGAGTTTCCTGTACAGACTGTCATCATTTAGTTGTGATAAACGTCTCATAATTAATTTATTTGGCAGCATGCAAACAGTATTCCAGCAGTTTATTTTTTATAAACATTTAAACGTTAAGTCTGCGAGTGTGTTAAAGCACCACGTCAACACGAGAGAAGAAAAGTGAAGTGTGGAGACATTTTACAATTTCTACAGAAGATAAAAGTAAGCTAAAATGTGTACATTGTAGTGCTTCTGTTTTACGTGGTTGTGTTACGAAAAATAGGTGAAGTTACACACTAGACTGTAAATAACGCCATAATGCTACAGTATTTTTTTTAACAGTTCTATGAATAAATTATTTGTACTATATCACCAGTCTATATTTTATTTCGAGAAACAATATTGTGTGTTAATCAGTAATTGCATCGGTATACTGTGTACCATATAAGAAGGCCACATTCTTGACAGTTGACAATCGCCGCGCCTTTTCGTTTATGTATCCATTCGCCATCATCTGGTGTGTCAATAGGCTTTGATGTGGCGAGTCAGCGCGTCCAGGAGGTGCTGCTACGTGTGGCAATTGGTGAACTGCTTGGGTGGCGCTGCATTCATAAACGGAGCTTGGTGGAGGTGTGTAGGGTCGTTCGTAACGCGGTACACGAAATATATGTTACTTTAAAAATTATACAGAGCTCGCAGGAAAATAAAACCATTTGTATATGCGCGTAAATACGTTATTTTAAAAAACAAAACTATAATATGTTTCTGGATGTAGTTCGGGATATGGATAACAGATAACATGGAAGGGCATGTTGTAAAGATGGCGCGCCTGTAACTCACAAGATGGCAGCAGCACATGGTTGGAGAGTCTGGAAACTTTCTATTTTTTCGTCACATTTGGATACGTATCGTTTTATTGTGCATCTCATTTTGAACACCTATGCATTACTATTTTATCACGAAGTTTCGTTTCTAAAACTAAAACCTCCTGTTTTATGACCACGTAAAATAAAATGTATTAATTAATCTACGAACTCTTTCTTATCCGCGTGTATTCTACTTGTCTGATGTACGTCGGCACTGCTCTCAGAATAGACAACGTAACATTAATTTTTGTTCGTTCGTGCATCAGCTGATATAGGATTTTGTAAATGGCACATTGTTTGTTTTGAATACATTAATTTGCCACTCACTGACTGTCAGAATGTGGCCTTCTTATATGAAATAAACTATATCTGCCGATTTAGTGTTTCATATCACCCCTCCTTCCCCCCAGTCAAAATATCCATCAAGATTAACACAGATAGAAGCGTTAACAGTGCTCAGACTGCTGGAAAAGAGTTATTCAAACGATTCACAAGAACAAATTATCATAGGCTGTGCCACATCTTACTCAGACTATTCATATGCTAAAAATATTTTTTCTGGTCTTTTAAAATAACTGACAATACCGTAAATTCTGAGAATCTGATGTGAAAAGTCAGTTATATTTATTTCTATAACTAATATCTCCATTTTCACATATTCTAATCCAATCACATTCAGGCCACATCAGTATTAGGGTATTCTAAGTACCGTGTGATAGTGCCTATCTTAAATTATTTGTTTTTTTTTTTTTATTTACACAAGTTACAAACATTACATCAATGCACTAATTTGTCAAAATATACAAACATACTGTATAGCCATTTTATATCCTGATTCAAAGAAAACTTAGCATACAGATTATCTACATATATTAAATGGTGTGAAGCACTGTCCGATACTAAAAACATATTTTTATGACAAATTTGGAAGTATTTTTTACCTAACTACTTTTTTTTTTATTACATGGTTTATTTTACCATGGTATTCACCACTGTCAAACCATGTAAACGTGCTGTATACAAAAGCTGTGTATACAGAACGAACCCATTTTCGATTCCTGCATGTAATGTATCACAGGGTCCTCTTTTCCACACTATTTCTAACTATATCATGTTGCAAACATTTCAAAGTTGTTGTCCACTCAACTGCCTCTCTGAAAAGACTTTTGCTACCAATTTATAAAGTGTCTTTTTTTAGAAACATTTATATTACCATAGTCTTGTGTGTTTACCAGTAGTTTTCATTATGATTGACATTAATGTGTCTTGAATTAAAAGGGATTTTACTTTTAAACAAACTAATTAGCTGTCAAAATGCTAACTAGCACAAAACATTTTAAAAATTACAAAAAAATTCAATCAACTGGGCCAATCGTCTTCCTTTGAATGACAGAAATTTCACACAATACCAGCGGAATTGCTTCTAACAGTTACTTATTTGTTCACCTACAGCATATTCTTGGTTGCTTGTTTTGCATTTATGATATCGTCCTCTTGTCTTCTTGTGACACAACTACATAGGCAACATCATCATCTTTTCAAATTTTCTTACTCAAAACATTAAAATCTGGAAAGCACCTTAAAACACTTTCAGACTACTTTCCCAGTGCATTATCAGGTTCAAAATAACTCTCTAGCAATTCCATGACCAATGAATTTTAATGTCTGGCAACTTTGAGTATAAGAGGAGCATCTTGCTGTAGCATTACATTGTACCTGGTAAAAGTCAGGAGGGTGTTTTTCTGAAACAAAACAGAGTTTTGAAAGACCACTTTAACATTTTTCACACCATCCATTATCACAGTGTCCGTTAATATTTGATTTTGCACCCTCACCGATCCACATTAAACATATTGATGCTTAGAGATTCCTGCCACTCCAGAATCCTGTTCTCTGTTTTCCTAAAGAATATCCAACTACTGAAAGCTTAAGTGACATAATCTGTTCCTTTGCTTCACAATAACATTTAAGTACTTAGCTACCAATGGATATAATTTACAGTCACTGCTTTTATCAGTTGACATGGAATCCCATTTACAATACTTGCAACCATTTCATCAGCAAACTTCTCACAGTTGCAGTGGTTTTTGTTCAGCTCAGCCACACAAATCTCTATTTTCAAATCAGGAAATATAGTTTTGAATAATAGTTTTGTATGAACTGTTGATAATGGCAGATTGTATCCAATAAGAAATCCTGTAAAATACTAAAATACTCTGCACGTATAACACTAATGCCTTTGAAAAATTTATAAAGTGGCAGACACTGTTCTGCAAGGCAACTATTGTTGCATCCGCCATGTAACTAAAAAAATCACATTTATAGTAGTCACAAAACATGTTGTACATAGATGTCCTTGATGACTGAAGCAAGCATGGATACTCTTCATTGTAAGTGTGATGGAATTGTTGATTCATTATCCTGCCCCATGCTGTTTCTTGGCACTTGAAGACTCTTATGTTTTTCTCACTAAATGAGTTTTTACATTTCAACATTTTTACTTATCAATTCACACAAAGAATTTTCACAAAATACACCAAATTTCTAAACGTGTTTCATTAGTGTGGAAATAAAGGAGAAATAATGCACAAATTGAATGGGCTTAAAATATTCATGGAAAAATTACAGGTATACGTAAAAAACATACAGCTTACTCCAATGATGTTGCATAAACAAACTTAGAACCACCAGCTTTTATTAAATCTATAGTTTTAAGCAAACACCTGTACCATTGTAGTTAAATGACAAAAATCTGTACTACTTGGCATATCTTCATTTGCTCTCCAGGTATGCATATGTAGGCAGACACTCCCTAGTCTTCAGCAACCCCCACACCCTCCCCAACCGAACTGCTATGTTTCACCAACACCACACCTCCAGCCTTGGGTTCAGACCTTGGTCCTTCTGCAGGGTGGCCACTCAAATTCCCTGAGTTTTCCAAGCAAAATCATGACTTTTTCCTGATCATTTTCAAAGCCAAGTTAAGACAGACCTGTCCATAGTTCAGACTTACCTTAGTTTTGGAGTGACTTCAATTCCTCATCTATGGCAAAGGCTGCCATTGAAGCATCCTCCATAATCTTTTGTTTCTTCTCATTCAACTCCATTTTCTTTTGCTGTAGTTTTTTTCCACATATTACTTCGTCCTGTTGAGATTGTTCAGAATGTTGCCTTTCCAAACACTTAATATAACGAGCTCAAGCATTCCTGGCTGAGTGGACAAGTTCCTTGGAGATTACTACAGATTCCAACCCACCATGGCTTTTCACTGCATCGTATATCTGCCGCTGGGCTATAATAGAATCCTCATGTATATTATCAACTAAACATTCCTTATTTATTGAAAAGCCCTTTTCAAGGGAAGCATTTCCATGGGACAGAATAAACACCATTTTCCAAAATGATAACAGTTCTTAGCGTTCATCAATACCTACAAGTACTTCTGTCAACCAAAACATATCCAGTCTGTATTCTGCATACAAGTAAGTCTTCAGTGTTTCGAGAAATCTGTCTTTACTACACACATCCTTGAATTGGCATTCAATTCTATCTGCTCTTGTTTGCACCTGAAAGACATCTGCACAAAATTTGCACTTCTAGGCAGTTAATAATGGCAACTGTCACAAACCATATTCTTCCAGCGGGTTTAGACTGCCTGTGTTGTTAAATCACCAATATTAACACAAATAAGTCTGCAGTTGAAGGGTTGAAATTCTTGAACACGTGTCACCAAAACACTGAGCGGTAAAAAGAGCATTAATAATGGGGGGTTGGGGGGGGGGAGGGAATATGTTATCAATGTACACAAGCATATATCGCTATCATATGAGCATTTGAAATTATTACTATTATTTTATTCCCAAAAGTTTTTGCAGAATGTAGAACACCACACATGCCAGCTAAAAAAAACATTCAATAGACATATTGTCCGCCATTTTAAGTAGCATACACTTAGTAAGTCGATACACAAAAGGCAGCGTCGTTAAAGTCAAACATATACACTTCACATGATAATTATAAAAACTGTTTTTCTTATAGATACTTCAACATAAATTTCCCGACCAAAATAACCAACAAAACCGTCGTGCACTAATGTTTGCACATCGTAATAATTTCCAACATGCAACTGGTGGTGCACTGATCAAAGTTACAAACACAAAACAAAAACATTTCGCTACGGCTCTGAATAAATTCCGACACTTTTCACTATGGCTGCTGGTTATCATTACTGTGTCGTTCTCGTTGCACAATAAATTGTTTTTCAAGTAAAATAAAAACTATGTTAATTAACCTCTATTAAAACAAAGAGCACCGAAGTTTTAAAAACTGTTTTACCTTATGCAGACAGATTTGACAAAGAATGTGCCTAACAAAACTGGAATAGACTGTTCGATTAACAGGTGTACTGATATATCAATTCAAGTCCTATCAATATATTGATATACGCTCTGGAGGATGTTTTTAACAGCACAGCTGATCCAACATCATCAGAAACAAAATAATTTTATCATTACGAATTCTGGAAAAGATATTACTCATAAGCAAAAGTAAAAAAATAATAACGCATACACAAAATTAAACTATTACTGCCTCAAAAATTTCCTCTATTTTTGGGGAGTTCCCCAATTTTTCCCGGTTTTCCCGAAGCATGGCCGCCCTGTTCTGTATCCTTAAAAATGCATGGGACAGTAATTATCTAGAATAGTGGTTTTTTCGAAAAGAAAAATTTTTTGGGAAATGGTATATATTGACATTACTATCACACAATATACAAATTTTCTAGGGGCATCACAATATTCGCAGTACATACTACCAAACGCAATAGTGGGGAGGGATATGAAGATCAGGGAAATTATGGGGTAAAACACACAAAACTTGTGTAAATCATCTGGGTTCCTTAACCACGTTAAATGCAAGAACATCACCCAACTTTACGATATATGATTACAGGGGGAGTGTGTGCCAACACGAGATAGTGTAAGAAAAAGTATAACAAGTAAACTTATGTCGGTTCATCCACTGCCTGTGATTCACCTATCATGAAAATAGATTTAATTTGGTTAGGTAATCTGCATTTTACACAGCTGGCGGCAGCAGTACGTAAGCCCTTCAATTCCCACAGTCGCATGCAGTACTACACAGTGCAATTCACTACACTATATTCTATGCTAAAACTCAACAACGGTTTACATTAATCACACATGTAAGCAGCAAGTATAGCTCCTTTGTGTTCTATTGCAAATAACACACGTATAGGACACGTTAAAGTTGATTCAAATGGTGTAAACTCCCCAAACACTAGTATTTCTGCACAATAATTTTATTTAACATGTCACATAGAAATAATCACAGAGGAAAACACGTAATAGCATTCATATCACGAGCCTTCACACGGTCACTCATTTTCTGAACTTCTGGACACTACCAGCATACAACAGTAACGTGAAATAAGTAAAAATTAAACTGGAAGACCCAAATTGTTGTGCATCTGTATCCTGTGTGTGTGCATTGTTGTTGAAGAAATGTATCACGGCGATACACAAACTACAAGTAAACAACACTTGGGAACATTTTGTTTGATATAATGTATATAAATTGTTTCTACTACTTATAGCTGTATAACCTTAGCGCGTCGGCAAAAAGCATACCCTGTGAATAATGTTTTGTAAATTGTTTCTTTTCCAAAGGCGTTCTTGCATTTAACACGATTCAGCAACCAGGTAGAAATATATTTGACATAAATTTTACTTGTTTTCTCGCATAAACACCCCAATCTTCATAGACCTCCTCACAATCGCATTTCACGTATCTACTGCAAATTACCTTAAGTCCCAATGAAATTCCTATTGAGTGTGATTAGTAATGACAATATATTAGCAGGTTTTATTTTCCTAATTTTCGGAACAGTCCCTTTTCTATATAATTACCCTATTGATCACTAGGCATTACCACGAAACCTATTTTCCCTGTTTTTATTCGTATTAATTATAAATGAAATACTGCCTATAATTTAAAGATAAAATATAAGTAAAAGTACAGTTAAACCAAAAATAAGGTATTTTTATATTAACCGATACATGACATATTTAGGAAACATCCGAACAAGTCATACATGGGGTTATTCTTCATAGGTTTGATTCAAAAATTGTGAATAAATTGTGTATAGACCATTTACACAAAATGACTGTTGTTCCATTTGAACATAGTCCTAATACTTAATGCACTACAACACAGCTCATAAAACACTACAACACAGCTCATAAAACACTACAACACAGCTCATAAAACTTAACATTTCTGACCTAACAAATTATAAGATGATTTAAAAGAGTATTTTTGTTTTTACATTTAATACTTATTTGTTTCCTGCTGTAAATAGCAGCAGGCCACCAACAATTTGAAACTAAGTTACTTTGCGGCTATACAGCAAGTTACTCGCCGTCCAAAATTACTTAACTAGAAGCTAGACACCCAGTTTTTTTCTTATGCAAAACATGTCACAATCTGGTGATAAATATATCCACTTCTCATCACTGCACGACCTCATTATACCTTGCCTGTATAAAACGGTACCTGAAATGTGCATGCAGAGGTAATTTTGTTATGGTTATAGAACCACAATCTTGTGACTTCATAATGAATGAGAATTGATTATTGGGTCTAAAACTTACTGTTGCTGCATAGCTTTTTTTTTAGCAGCTTAATTTTTTTTCTGAAGGCTAAATGCAAAACAGTATACTTAACAGCATGTTAATAGGCCTATGTGCTTATTGAGGTATTGGCCATGAGTTGTTACTGTTTTAAAGCAGAACTTTAGGGTGGTACTCATAAAAATATCATGAGCACTAGTTTTGTCAAGACAATCTTATTGGATGTCTTAAGTTCGTATTTACATTTAATGAACATTGTTTTACGCTTGTCTCAAGCACAGGCAAACAAGGCAGTCTTCACGAAGGCTGTCTTATTTATGTGCCTCTTAAGACTGAATATTTCTGTTCCATAGTCACCGTTCAAGATCGATCCCGAACAAAGTTTCATAGTCGAGAGCTTGCTTAAGATGGCTAATAAGCCAGTCTTCGCCAAGTCCACCGTAGATGTAACTTGACACTGTGCTTTTTTAAACTGCAGATACTGATTGGATAACTTTATACGCAGAACTAGCAAACATTTTTGCAAAATGGCTATAGCTAAGCATGTGTTAGGTTGAGATTAATGATTTAATTATGCATTTGGACGAAAATCTTTATCGTTCTGCCATGACTAAGTATTTACCGGACTGTAATTACCACTAATTACAAAGTACTAACTAGATAGTACCAACACAACACTACTTATTTACAAAAAATTACGTTCTTTCTTTTAAATGTAAATTGTAATTTACAGTAACTATATACGTACCTAATAAGAAACAAAATATACTAAATTATACTGTCTGTTAAACTAAAAATACAAGTAAAAATTTTGCAAATATAAATCTGTTGTACACTAATAATTTCAAATAAAAAGTAGTTAACATAAAACCTTTTTGCTCTTTATTTAGATTTTATCATTTCGGTTCAAAAGCAATGCTTTCGATTGTGTACAGTTAGTTTTTGCCTGTTCGTGTAAATAAAGAAAATTAAATTAATCACATTATTCATTCCTTTTCCAATATTTTTACTATCTCTTCTTACAATCGTCCTCAACATTTTCCTAAGCAAAAAAAGTGATTTTGTTATTTTCCACCAAATTAGCATTACTTTATTTGTTCATAACAATATTTTTATGTATTTGCAATACTTATGTATAATTTGGAATATGTTCTTTTTCAATTTGCATATATTGTACAGACATTATGTCATCATGGTGACAAACAATGCCTATTTATTTCTATTTTATGTCTAGTCGCCATGTTTAGTTTTAATTTAAGCCTTTGTAACAACAGCCTTAAGCTCATACTTGACCTAGCCTGAAGTGGTAAAATATAAGCAATGCCTTGAGCATGCCGCCTTCACGAAGATCGTCTTGTTTGTAGACTATGAAACGCGATGAAGAAATAACTCTGTATTGAGAAATAAGATGGTCTTGATTGACCAAGACTGTCTTAAGCTCAGGCTTGGTACTTGACTATGAACACCAACCTTTTTTAGATTTGTATTTAAATTTGATGTAGGCCTAATTAAATTAAAGCTAGCCTACGTGATTTTTAAAATGCAAATAACTGTGATTCGTAAGTCCCTCCGGGTTTCAGAAGTTTATTGTACAATAACTATTATACGTACAGCATAAATATGCATATCAGTACATTCAAAATCTCTCCCAAGTTTTCTGTGCACCCAAGTGCTCGACATGTGCACTCCTAGTGATGCAGCAGACATCAATCCTGTAATCAAGTTCCTGTCACACTCGTCCCAACATGTCATGGTCGATACCAGTAACAGCATACATAATCCTTCCTTGCAGTTGTGCCAAGTCATCTGGCAAAGGAGGCACGAACACACTATATATGATGTAACCCCTAGCTATGATGGAGGCCACAGAGAACAAGGAGAGTTATCTGGTGAAGTATGCTTGATCCAACGACCTCGATGTTCAGCATTAAAATAAGCACGAACTTCACTATAGAAATGTGGAGGAACCCCATCTTGATGCAAAATGAAGTCCTCGCTGTCTTCCTGTAATTGTGGCATTAGCCACAGTTGTAACATGTCTAGGTGCACTTCACCCCTAGCCTAACAGTTTGCACTGCAAAGGAAAATGGTCCGTAGTCTTTTGACGAAGAAACAGCACAAAACACGTTCACTTAAGGGAAATCACGGATGTGTTTTACCACTTCAATGGGATTTTCCAAGCCCCAAATGCATAAATTGCAGGACAAATGAAAAGTGGCCTAGTCACTAAAAATAACTTTCTCCGCAAAACCATCTTTCTCTAGCTGCCTTTGGAAATCCCTACAGAATTGAAAACGAAGACTGTTATCCCGGAGACTCAGTGCCTGCAACAACTGTACCCAGTATGGTTTCATGTGAAGACGTTTGAATAGAATATACCACACAGTTGGCTGCAACATCTACAATTGCAAGACTCGCGCGATGTGTCGACTTCCTAGGGCTCGCAGCAAATGTTTCTCACATACAGATTTCCTTTTGAACAGACGGTCCTGGCCGGCCAGTTCATTTTGCGTCCCACACACATCCCATGTTCTTGAACCTGTGTTCTACGCACTCTATGTCTTGTCTGTAGATGCTGCTGTTTGGTATTTCATTCGAAATCTCCTTTCTATCATCACAACTGACTCACATTTAGAAAATTCCAAGATGCAGTAAGTTTTTTGTTTACTCATGAATGCTATTTTTGCGTTATTACCACAGCTGTCCTTTAGCAGCCAAATTTACATTTACGTGATAACACTGATTACGAATAAAAATTTGGAGTGATTGTGAATGTACTGATATGCATACTTTTTCTGTACGTCTAATAGTTTTTTGACATACCTGCGAAACCTTAGAGGGAATTATGAAACACTGTACTGGCTGTACAAAGCTTTATACCTGCTCCTAGCTAAGCTTGATTGCTCGATCTAGAAGCAAATGAATTCACTTGTGCCTAACCTACAAAACTGGAATTGCAGGCAATAACTTGAGTATATCTTAAAAAAAAAAAGGCTATTCTCCAATCATGGGATTTTCACTTCAGGCATCACTGTGTAGCAGTTATTAGTATACTTTCTACTCTGGAAAAAGATTAGGCCATGGCTAATAAAAAAGTAGGTAATACTGACGTGTTTGTGTGTTTATTTCAAAATTCAGATGTGAAAATGTGCACAGTTGTTTTCCGTTACATCCCCGGTACACAGTATTTGCGATAAGAGTTGCTCTGTTACAGTCTGAATATGATGAAAGAATGTCGTGGCGTAAAATAGTCTAGGCTTGGTTGATGCATTTCGTGCAGTGTTTTAGAGTGCTGGATTTTGACTTGCTGCCATATATGTTTACAAACAATATGCCATAACCAAGGTCTTCGTAGCTGTTCCATTCCCGAGAGTAACTGACGTGTTGCTGGTTTGCGAGGTCTTAAACTCATGCAAGTAATTGCATACTGTCCAAAACTTGTTGATTGTTTGTGTTAATGGCGTTGTCTCGATTTGCAAGATTCACTGGAGAAGTGGGCTGTTACTTTTAAACAAGACATTGAGTTTGAGTAGCTTACTTGGAGAGTTTTACACTAGATTTGATTAGTCTTGTCTGCCAGTTAGTTTCAGTACACCCACTTTACCTTTGAACTCATGTTTTAGCACATGTTCT
Source organism: Clitarchus hookeri (assembly GCA_002778355.1). Taxonomy (NCBI): domain Eukaryota; kingdom Metazoa; phylum Arthropoda; class Insecta; order Phasmatodea; family Phasmatidae; genus Clitarchus; species Clitarchus hookeri. The sequence continues at coordinate 455,159 of NQII01000489.1, read as the reverse complement.
GAGATATTAAAATGGTTTAAAAGTAAAAACTGTAAAAATAAGCATTAGACCCCTACACAAAAATACAAAGGTCAACTATGAATGCTAACAAAGTAAAGAGATGCAAATCTGTGCCACTTTGCTTCCTGGAGCATAAGTGTCAGGACTATGTCGGGACTATGTCGGGACTATGTCGGGACTATGTCGGGACTATGTCGGGACTATGTCAGGACTATGTCAGGACTATGAAGCAGGGATGTGGCCTCCTGGGAAACAGAGTGAAACAGAGTGAAACAGATTTGCATCAGTTTTTCTTAAGTCCAATAAATGTATGGAGAAAATTTACCACTATGTGGAAATTGTTACAAAAAAAAACCTCTATACGACATTAAAACATATCCTACAGTATCATTCACCAAAAGTGAGTGAATGACTACAGATTTGGTAGAATTAATGTACTTGCCGATTTTGGCAGTAGGTACAGTTTTTGGCTGAGCACAAAATGGTGCACATTCACTGGGAACTCCCTCAGCATAGTTGCTGAAACACTCCAACTTGTGCAACCATTCATTATTCACTAGTATCCACACAGTTTAATTGAGAAGTCACCACAAGCAAATGGTACATGCGTCTGCACATTGCCAAACACGGTGACAGGAATACAGGGCCTAAGTGACAATTCCATCATAGTGAACTGTCCTTAGGCAATGGTGCTAGTTTGTTTACAGCATAGAGAATCACAGACATCGTAAGTAGAGAAATTTGTTGGGATTTATAGCTTAGGCAGTAATTTCTTGCAGTTGAAAAAACTATGAATTTACTGCCCTCAGTATCAAAATACACTCATGCAACTGCAACTTGTGTAAAGACTAAAATAATAATTTTCACAATTTTTTTTTTAATTCATGCGAAGTGAAAAATTACCATCTTCAATATCTAAAATTAAATGTCCCCCACCACACAATAACTGAATTACGTCATAAATAATTAGGCCTAATGTCCATTGTGCAAAGTTGCAATATCCTTTTGGGTAATTATCCAGTTTAGTGGCTTTTCTGTAACCCCCCCCCCCCAAAAGTGGTATATTTCCACTCTACTAACTACGCAGAACACGAATATACTAGGGTCATTAACGTATGACTAAGTTCATAATATGTGCCCACCTAACCTAACAGAACCTAACCCAACAATGAGTGAATCACTATTTTACATTTTTAAACTAATCCAGGATTGTAGGGTTTTAAACCAATCTACAAATTTAGTCAAATATAGGATGTTAGGGATATAAAGGAACGGTAAAACACAATGGAAGAATATCAATTAACTCACCTAGGTCAACTAGGAACCGTAAAAAACACCGGAAGAATATCAATTAACTCACCTAGGTAGGCTAGGAACTGTAAAACACACCAGAAGAATATCAATTAACTCACGTAGGTAGGTTTTAAACTCATCTACGAATTTAGTCTAATCCAGGATGTTAGGGATTTAAAGGAACCGTAAAACACACAGGAAGATTATCAATTAACTAACCTAGGTAGGCGGCGGGTCTTCTGCCAATTCAACCTTACCTCACTCGACGAAACATCATGATCTACTAAAATGCCACATAGGCGAATATTACGCACAGAAGAACTGGTTCATAGGCAAATATAACACACAGAAGCACTCATTCATATGCAAATATAATGCACAGAAACACCCATTCTTGCTTTCTCCGTTTTTAAATCTGTCGGATTGGGACGCCACAAGTGACCTCGGCAACGACACAACGGCTACTGAGCTGTTCAAAACTACCCACAAGCCAATAAGGTGACGGCAGGAATCTGGTTAGTTGAGACTTCCGCCTGTAGATCGGGTCCACCTGCCTTGTGACTGACTGCCTTCTTTTCGTCAGCCTCCATAACCTCAAACTCTCTCCTGTTTGTATCTCTCTCTCCCTGTAGCCTACAGCCTCTTAGCTAAATGGCCACTTAACTTCTCCCATCCTCCGACTCCATTCACCATTATGTGCAATTTCTACATTTCAAATAAATATGAAACAAAATACTAGACGTGCTATACACAGAACTAATAGAAACATATCCACTTTTAACATCTAATATTTGTGGACAGAAAGTAATAATGACACAGCAGAAAATTTTTTGTGGTGTTCAAAAATATTTAAATACAACAGATACCTTGCTGTTGTCATAGGAGTTTGCTGAATATCTTATTGGCGGAGTATGAGACTCCTTTCTTTAGGTTGAGTTTACAATTTCCTTAAGTGTAAAACATATTTACTTTATAAATTATTATTATAATTTTTTTTTTTTTTATATTTCAAAATTCTGAAACTAATTACGATTTTTTGATTTGAATATGAACAATGAGTAAAATATTCACATGCTATGGGGCTTTTAAGAATAATCTACAATATTTAGACTGCTTTCTCCTACACGTATATTATTTATTACTGCAGCTCTCTTCTGCTTACAGAACACATTGTTACTATCATGCGAGTATAGTAGTGTGAATTGTGTATTTGTGTGTGATAGAACCTTTAGTTTATGTTTGGACCTCTGTTGTGATTTACCAAGTTCTACAATATGAAAAGGGTGCATAGGTATTGAGATTGTATGTTGTTAGTGAAACCAATAAAATTTTCTTTCATTGTACTCTGATTATATTTCTTAAAAAAAAAAAAATTATATTCAGTATAGCAAATATTATATTTTAGAATGTGAAAATTCCTGAGACAAAATCAATGTTCATGTTTTTGTATACTCTTTAGGTTCAACTTATTTAAAATCTTACGTTAAATACCAACTCCCTCACAATATATAAGAAACATAAATTACTTGATTGATGAAACATCTTCTTTCAGAGTTGAATTGCAGATAACTATATTGATTTTGAAATTACATGATATTTAATAAAATAATCCCGGTTAACATTGGGTAAATCATAAGTTCTATAATCACAACCACTGGTTAATTAATGTTCACAAAAAAAAGTTGTTTTAAAATTTTAGAAAACCAATTTAACATCTCAGTTTAATTTCCAATTAGATAATTAAAATCAAAATAAGTGAATTTCTCCTTTTTTTTCTGGCTTACGACTTGACGTCAAGCGTTGGCATTCCCCCTTGGCATCTTTGAAGATTTTTAACACTAAAAATCTAAATCAGGCGCTTTCGGGCCTCTTCTCAGCTCGCCCACGCACAATTACACGCTTGCACGTTTCTCCAAACATGTCTGCCATTAGGATGGAGCAGAATATTAATAAATAGCAGGAAATCACAGATTAAATCGGTAATTAACATGACAATTATGAGAAAATAAAAGAATTTACAGTAAAACCTCTTAGATATATCTCAACTGGCAAGTAAAATAAACAGAAATAGCTGTGCTTTAAAATATCTACATGGAGAAATACAACTATAATTAAAAATCTATTCAGTTTTAGTATGCATAAAACTGATTATCAGAAATGTAAACAAAAAACGTAAATACTAATAGTGCTTAAATACCCGGGAGTCTGTCCTAATGTTTACAAACCAAACTAAATAAAAAATAAAATAAAATAAAATTGAGAATTATGAACTAAAACATTAATGTTACTATGTAAACAAAATAATAACCCTTAATTTGATAAACATCCTGTAGTACTACTACAAGAGTTCCCGCAAAAATTTATGCAGCAGTCTATGAAATGATGGAGTGGAAATACATAAAGTTAGCCATTAATGCTGTTAAGATCAGTTTCGCAGTTTAAAATATATTACACAAAGCAAAACAGACACAGTATAATAAGTTCTGTTTAACAGATTATAAACATAATAAACCAACAAACTAGACAAATATGGCATTTTTGATGTCACATGAACAACAGTTAACATTTGAGACACAGAGGCCAAAGAAGGGTGGTAAGGATGACACTGACATGCACAATTCATTGCCCCCCCCCCGCCTAAACACTGTCGTTTTTCCATCATGCTGTATATAACTACGGGACTCCGAGCCCTCAATCTATAATTTAATGATAACATTCATGTAACACATTTAAATGCATAGTTCTATACTAGTTTCACGTATATCAAATTAATATATTTTCATATCCAACAGTTTGAAAAGGCAGATTTTAGCTGTGTAAACTCTCTGCTGGGATGATTTTTGGTAAATTTAAAGAACAGCTGCTTTTTGAAGGAGACATAGTAGACCCACAAAAGTTATATAAATGGCTTTTGCACACCTTACCTGTTTCATATTTAGGACGACGTAATGATAAAATAAGTAGAACGTTGAAAATAAAATAGATAATATACGAGGAGTTCGGCCGCCAGAAGGTTTAGTGCTGTAATGCTGTGGTAACGTAAACAAATGAGAATCAGCCGTCACCTTATTGGCTGTGGATGTGTAGATGTTACTGTATGTCAGTTGCAGTTTAGATGCAAGACAGTGCCGTTCGTGGCGAGTGGAGTGTGTTGTTGCACGCGTGAGTTGTGAACGGCGGAATCCGACCGTGTGAAGGCTTGTGATTTAAGAATGGAGGGTGCAAGTACGAGTGCTTCTGTGCATAATATTCGACTATGTGGCGGGTGTTACTTGGACGTTTTAGTAGATTGTGGTGTTTTGTTGAGTGAGATAAGGTGCACGACAGTGGAATTGGCAGAGGACAGTGGAATTGTACCCACCGCCTACGTAGGTGAGTTAATTCATATACTTCCGGTGTTTTACTGTTACTTTAAAACCCTAAAATCCTAGATTAGACAAAAAACGTTGGTCAGATTAAAAATGTAAAATAGTGATTCGCTCATCGTGGGGTTAGGTTCAGTTAGGTGGGCACATATTACGAAATTGAATGGACAAATGTTAAATTGAGGTGTTTTTGTATTTTTTGTGGGCGTATTTTTAGTGATTTTACCCTACAATTTCCTTGATCTTCATAGCCCTCCCCACTATCGTATTGGTAATACGTTAATGCCCCTAGTAAATTTGTGTTCTGTTAATTAGTAGAGTGGAAATATACCACTTTCCGTGATTTTTTTTTATATAGAGAAAAGCAGCTACTCTGAATAATTACAGCGAGGGCAATTATTAAGTTTGGAGGCTTTTCTATTTTAAAAAAACCCCAAAAAGTGGTATATTTCCACTCTACTAATCACGTAGAACATGAATATACTAGGGGCATTAACGTACGACTAATTTCTTAATATGTACCCACCTAACCTAACAACCTAACCCCACGATGGGTGAATCACTATTTTACATTTTTAAACTAACCTAGGATTGTAGGGTTTTATACTAACCTAGGATTGTAAGGTTGTAAAGTAATATAAGACTATACAATATTAATCAAATCTCCGATCAACACCCTACAATCACAGACTAGATAGGAACCCTATAATCATACTTTAGTTTAAAAAAACTACAATCCTAGGTTAGTTAAAATCGCTACAATCCTAGGTTAGTTTAAAAATGTAAAATAGTGATTCACCCATCGTGGGGTTAGGTTCTGTTCGGTTAGGTGGGCACATATTATACAATTAGTCATACGTTAATGACGCTACTATAGTCGTGTTCCGCGTTACCTACCAATAATCCTAGGTTAGTTGAGAAAGAATGTGAAATTGTGGGGTAAAACGTCCGTAAAAACCTTGTTTGAATTACGTAATATAACTACATTTGCACGTTAAGCTACCTGTTAGGATTTTTGGGTTTTACACTCAACTACGAATTTAGGATTTTAAGGATTTAAAGGAGCCGTAAAACACACCAAAATAATATCAATTTCGTCACCAATGTAGGCGGGTGGTACATACCTTTGTCAACGGCCAATTCAACCGCACCAAACTCAATGAAATTACAATCTTCCACAAAGCGCCACATACGTGCATATAACGCAAAAACACTCGTTTACAGCCAAATATATACACAAAAGCACTCGTTAATAGGCTAATATAACGCACAAATGCACTCTTGCTTGCATTCTTCATTTTAAATCACAAATGGAGCAACACCTAACTCACTGCGACCCGCACCTGTAGCCAGACACTGGCATACTAAAGTAAGGCCAGTGATGACATCTAACGCCGCTAGATCGCGTGAAATGTGCAATGTGCAGCCATTATTAATGGCGGTAGACGTTAATACATGTAAACATCAAATTTCGCGATTTATTTAAATATGTTCTACTTATTTTAACATTACGCCCTCTTGAATAGGAACAAGGTAAGCTGTACAGAACCCATTAATGCAACTTTTGTTGGTCTAGGACGTTTCGTTCAAAAACGTAAACTAACTGTCTGAACAGTCATTTCGCAATTTTGTTCAATTTTTTTTAATATGTTGTACTTATTTTAAAGCAATGCCCCTAGTATATTCGTGTTCTACGTGATTAATAGAGTGGAAATATACCACTTTTTGGGGTTTTCTTTACAGAAAAGCCCTTAAACTTAATAATTACCGATACAAAAAAGTAGAAAGTTTCAGAGGTTATGGAGACAAATGGAAAGGGGAAGGCAGTCCATGCTGGTGAAAACTATGAGGAAGTGGAATGTGTTGCGGGATGATGAAGGGGGTTCGGCGATTTAGGACAAGGGACTGGGAGTGAAACATGATGGGGGAAGGAAGCGCTTGCCGGACGATAGCCCAACCGCAAATTTATTATTATATTACATAGCATACTATGAATCACGACAGTTGGTGGGAGAACTATGAACACTGGGGAAATTGAAAAGCAAAAATAATGTCACCACAAATGCTGAGGTTCACTGAAAAAAATTAATATGCCCACAAATGGTTTTAGGACAGTGAATCCATGCAAACCTGTGCCACTCTGTTTCCTGGAGCACAAGCGATAGCAAGCATGGGAGAGAGGAGAAGCGGCAGGGTCTATTTATCAGTTTCATACGTAACTGGTCGTAAGTTTGCTATCACACGCGCTCTGGAAGGGAGAATGACACAGATTTGCATGAATTAGATCATAAAGTTGCAAACCTTGCAATAAACAAAATACAAAAACCTACTGCAGCCACTAACATTGAGAACCTCCTGACATAAAACTGTTAAAGTTAAATGCATTTCATTTTAGCAAATGGCTAGGCTAACCTTTGAAAAGTTAGTGTTCTCAACCAAACCATAAATATCCTAACTCTAGAGATACTTTTGAAATGCTTGTTCACTCAGTCTTTTTTAAAGTGCTCTTCCTTGCTGGTGTAACTGCCCAATAATTTCAACTTGACCAATGTAATTTAAGAACAGGCACCAGGGGGAGATCATTACCGAGCTTAGTTTATAATATTTCGCAGCAGAATTGCTTTTGGTATACGTTGATGTGTTGTGACCCAAACCCCTGCATCGTTAAATACTGGATGGTGAACATTGTAATCAAGTATTAAATATGAAATACTTTTGTATAATAATACATAAATTTTGTAATGTATACCTGTTTTTAAAACTAACATTTGTATTGGCCTTTGGAACAAGACTGAATTCCTTAGTGTTGTAACAGAACTATGTAATTCCAAATGTTCCAGTCAGTTGCAGGTAACCCACCATGTGACTTGTGCGATACCAAATGATGTGCTTGTTTATTACATTATCAGTCGCATGGAGGGCAGAGGTTACACTCCAATGATGGAAGACGTAAAGACACTACTAGTTTAATTTGTTCTGTGATTCTGCAAAGTCCTGACGCACTCCTAAAGGATGACGGCACCCAAAACCTTTGGTGGTCGGCAAAACCATGATCAGACACATTAGTTTTGTTCTGTGACCAACTCCTTCCTAGGGGATATACACTACCAGGCAGTCAGTGTTGTGCAGTAAACTTTTAAATTAAAAGCTTGCATTAGTCTATTCATATTTTATGAATTTTTAAAGTAATTCACTCATTTTTTAAACTACAATCTTGTACTTTCGTTGATGCTTTTATTTAATTAACTTTATCAATTTCATACCACTTTTCAAAACATTCTCATACGCCTTTCTATTTTTGGTGATATGTAATTCTGCATGTTGAAAGTAAATGAAATGTGGTTACTTTTTCTGTTGCTAGTCACTAGATGATCCTAGCGTAATTAGGATGAGAGAACTAGAAGGAACCTCTTTCTTCCTTCAACGGATAAAATTAACACATTTTCAATATTCTGAAAAAGTTGTTCTTAAAAATAAATACTGGGATACCTTCAATTCAAATACTGTTTTAGAACATATGTTCAACACAGGTAGCAACATTTTCACCAGCAAGAGGGGCAGGTCATCAGACAAGCATCAGGAATCCACTAATCTCTTATCTCGTGTAACTTGGCAAGATTTTGACAGTTCTATGAAAATGGCATCAAAGTTTACTTTTAATTTACATATCCTTTCGCCATCAGCTGGTGCATCAAGTAGCAGCTGTATATTTTATTAACAAGCTGTCAGCTAATCCACTTGCCATTGCAACGCTACACAGATTTTCAGGTATTTATAGACTGGCATCTATCTGAAATATTTGTAGGTTATAAAAACAAAAATAGAAAACCTTGCAAAAAACAAAATATTTAACTCTTTTTAAATTTATTATACACATTGAATTTTGGTTAACATTTACGAGACTGTAATTGTAGTCCTTATCCCACTTTGGACGTTATAGCTAATATGTTGAGACTGGAAATAAAAGTAATTCGGGGAACTTTCTTGATAACACACTTTTATTCGCCAACAAGCAACTCGCCAACAACTTTTGCAATGCACATATTCTGCTGTTACTGATACCAAACAGCTCAAGTTGGAAATAGGTGGCGTGGAATAAAAAAACTACCCATGTGTTTCCCACTTTCTTTGTTTTATTAATACAGTATAGTAACAACATGACAACAACATGGAGATGGATTTGCAGGAAGAGAAGAACATAGCGTGTAACGGATGTATGCGTAACGATTACCGACCCAACAAAAATTACTAGTAGGTAATCAAAATCGCTGTACACGGAAATACAGGTTACTTACAAAATTATACAGATCTGTTGGAAAAATAAAAATGGTGTCCATTTGTAAATTTGTTATTTTACACAAGAAAGCTATTTTTTCTGGCTGGAACTGTTTAGGGAGCCTGCGAACAGATGGCGTGACAGGGCATGTGAGCCAAGCGTGTTCATCACCAGGTAGCAGCACGTTAGCCTCTTGGTCCCGTATTTTTAAACCTTTACTTTTCTCCAATTACTGTCTTCAAACGACATGATTTTGAAATATATTTCGTCAAATTATTTGAAAAAAATTTAACAATACCCTACGATATTTCTGTAGGCTTTTGGAATTAATATCAAGCATGTATGGATGGTGTGGTTAGTGAAGATGCAATGTAAAAAGAAATTCCCAATGTTTGAAGTTGTGTTTCATTGGAATACGGGCCGTTTTAATTTGCATTTCATTTTGAACACCTATACATTACTACTATAGCACAAAGTTTAGTTTGCAACATTAACAACCGCTGTTTTGGGACCACGTAAAATAAAATGTGTTAAATTAATCTAGGAACTCCTTCTTATTCGTCTATTTTCTGCTTGTCTGATGTGCTTCTGCATTTCAGTCAGAATAGCCACGGTAATATTCATTTTCATGCTTTCATGCATCAATTGATACAGGATTTTGTAAACAACACATTGTTTGTTTCGTATACGTCAAGTTGCTACTCACCGACTGTCAAAATCTTGCAAAGGGCAATTATTAAGTTTAGGGGCTTTTCTGAACAAATTTTAAAAAATTGCAAAATGTACTTGCAGTTTGCTTGCGTCTTGGCCAGGTCTAGTTGTGCCGTCCCAATCCGACGGATTTAAAAACTGAGAAAGCAATAACGAGTGCTTCTGTGCGTTATATTTGACTGTAAACGAGTGTTTCATTGCATTATATTCAGCTGAAAACTAGTGATTCAGTGCATTATATTCGCGTACGTGGCAGATTTGTGGAACACAGTGTTTCGTCGAGTGAGGTAAGATTGAATTGGCCATTGACAGAGGAATTATATCAGGTGAGTAAACTGATATTCTTTTGGTGTGTTTTACGGTTCCTTTAAATCCCTAAAATCCTAAATGCATAGTTTAGTGTAAAACCCAAAAATCCTAGGTTAGTGTAAAACCTTACAATCCTAGGTTAGTTTAAAACCCTACAATCCTAGGTTAGTGTAAAACCCTAAACTCCTAGGTTAGTTTAAAAACCCTACAATCCTAGGTTAATTTTAAAATGTAAAATAGTGATTCACCCATCGTGGGGTTAGATTCTGTTAGGTTAGGTGGGCACATATTAAGAAATTAGTCGTACGTTAATGCCCCTCGTATATCCGCGCTCTGCATAATTAGTAGAGTAAAAATATACCACTTCCAGCGAATTTTTTTTACAGATAAGCCCCTAAACTTAATAATTACTGTCAGTAAAAAAAGGAACACCGTCTTAGTAAACTTTGCTTTGGACCATAATGTGTATCGAGCTGTCTGCTCTAGGTTACTGTCCAAGTAATAACTGGTTTGCTTTAGTCTTTCTGCATTCTTACAGCTATATATTGTAGAATCTGCTATTTGGAACACTTGTCATGACCTACCTGTTCTATTTTGTGGTATACTTTTCGATCTAAACTGAATAGGTAAAATGTGTACTCGTGTCACATAATTGAGTAATAGACTGTATGTAAGTGTCCAACCATCTACCAACTTTGTGTAAATAAATATATAAAATTAAATGTAACAAATAACAAAAAATGCAGTTCAACAGTCACATTTTTTTTACATGACTAAGGTTAGTTCCTACTGCACTAGCCTAAAATTAAAGTTTATGAACAAAAGCTATACGCAATTTGGTTTATGATCAAAATACAACTGTATAAAGAAAAATCATGTATACTATGTTTACAATTATCACATGTACACCATCTACTGCATAGAGGCATACACACATTTTGTGAGGTTGCTATGAAATCGCCAAATCATTTCTAACTCAGGCCTCATAAGAACATTGCTTCTTCTGCAAATCTGCCTAATTTGTACATATTATGGATGGAGGAACCTCAATATATATGAAATAACCAGTCTGAAAACCAATTTCACACAACCAATCTTTATTTTTCACAAAATGGATCAATGTCATAGCCACATCAATCGTCCGTGTGTGCTAACGCTGTTTCAAATAATCTTATAGAAAACTCTCAAATACCAACAAGCAACCAATACTTACTTGTAAAATGTCAGTGTGACAACCATAATTATGCTTATGCGAATATACAAATTCCACCTATTGTAAACGCTACTACTCTACACTTCCTTGCATTCACCTTTAACCAAACATATTTTCTAAAACTAACTATAAAGCATTAGCAATGGAATGGGAGATGGTTGAACACCAAGGTGAACGAGCCCAACCTGAACTAAATTGTCACGGATATCTGCAGAAATTAATAAGACTCACCTAATCTCAACTCTCCAAAATTTCCACAGCCGATCTTCTTGCCCACTCTGAAGTTGGGCCCCACCATCAACACACCGGAGTTGCCCCCCGTCACACCACCGTGGCGACTTGTATGCATGTTAGTTCTCGTTCCTCCAGCACCGGATCTTGAAACTCTTTTAGATGCTTCTTCACGTGTTTCCTTATCCCTTTCTCTTGCCTCACGTTTCTGCATACTGCACAAAGCACTCAAACCCAACTAAATAGATTAGCACAGGCAAATGGCTGCTCTTGTCACAGGTAAGCCCTAGGCTTACAGACAATACTGGCAGCCACGGTGAGCCTTTCCTTCATTTCGTTCTATCACTTGTACACTTCAAACACGGGTTTCAAATATTTACGTTAAATAAACTGCCCGATTTCTTGCACATCGCTATGTAACTCTGCTCGAAATTGCACATTTACTTGCCCTACGGTACACAACCACTTCCATTATTATTCTACCTTCCTTTTCAGTGTTCCCATCAGGTCGCGGAATGATTCCAAATTGATATTTCGTACAGGGGGAATTAACGACGAATTAAAATACGTACAAAATCACAACAGTATTCCGTCAAACTAGAAAAGTCAGTAAACTAAAATTTATATATAAATATAATAATAAAAACTTATATTCTCCATACTACTAATCATACACTTGAAATTTACCACATGATCTGCACCAGCTATCAGCACAGCGCAAGCGCAACAATGGTGTGATACTACGCTGATGAAATAAAAACAAAATAGAAAACAAATTTATTATTTATCTCTAATAGCAAAATATTATAACATTACAAAAAAAAAAGAAATCAAGGGGGACTAATAAAGGATACAAAATGCTAATAATTCTACATTATAGACTTTACGTTGTATTACTATTAAATCGATTTTAAACTTCAAGTATCGATAAAGTCGACAAAGCAGAAAAAGACATCAGAATAATGCGAAAAAACTTGTAATGAATATACATCTGCATATCAGAAAAAAAAGGAGGTTGTTTAACTGAAGAGTTCATCATCATCGCGTTCGTATCATTAAGATTATTAAACTCATATAAGGATGCATTTAGTTTGATGACTAGTTATTATTGTCGATTGGGTAACCTAATGTCGCATATACACAGAGGTGACAAAAGTCAGGGGATACCAATATGCAAATATACAGATGGCAGTAGTATCGAGTACAAAATGTATCAATGGGCAGTGCATTGGTTGGGCTTTCATTTGTAAGTGATTCACATGAAAAGGTTCCAGGCGTGATTATCGCCACACGACGGGAATTAACAGACTTTCAAAGCGGAATGGTAGTTGGAGCTAGACGCATTGGACATTCCATTTCGGAAATGGTTAGGGAATTTAACATTCCGAGATCCACAGTGTAAAGAGGGTGCCGAGAATACCTAATTTCAGGCATAACCTCCCACCATGGACAAAGCAGTGGCCAACCGCCTGCACTTAATGACCGATACGAACGACGTGTGCGCAGAATGATCTGTGTTAACAGACAAGCAACACTGCGTGAATTAACCACAGTAATCAATGTGGGACGTATGACGGACGTGTCCGTTAGGACAGTGTAGTGAACTTTGGCTGTACTGGGCTATGCCAGCAGAAGACCGACTCGAGCGCCTCTCCTGGGAGCCTATTCTAAGTTTTCTTTCCGACGAAAGAAAGTTGTTAACGAAACAATTCCTCGTTCCAGCCTACTATTTGGTATTCTTAGTTTTTAAACGACGGTAGTTTGACGTCACGAGTCGGCGGGGACGAAACAACTGCTCTCGAGCAGTCGGCAGGCTAGAATTTCGTAGTTAACCAATATGGCGGGCGTCGGTATTAAATGTGGCCGTGTATTTCAATGGCACGGAAATAAATATTGTGTGGCATAAAGTCAGTGCAGCACGTGTTTGTGTTGCATGGAGTTATAAGTTTCCTACGCACACATTTACGATACGAATAAGCATGAAAAGATTGGGTATAACTATTACAAACTTGCATCACACACGTCCGTCCTTCTTAAACATTGTGCACAACATGATACAGACTATTTTAGGCGTAGTATGTTATTACAAGCGCGTAAATGTACGAATACACAATTGTAAATAATTAACCAATTAACATCCATGTTTTGAGTTCGAAACTCCCCCACATCTCAATAATTTTTTTTTTTTTTACTATGTGAAATAGAATTAATGTTATTATATGTGGTAACAACATTTCTTTAAAAGGGCAAGCTTATAAGCTGTGTGCATTTGTATTTTGTCACCTAATAACCTACAGTTTAGAATGTTATTTTTAAAATTGAAGGATAACATTTGATAGGTAGGTCTTATGTTCTTTAACTAAAACGGATCGTGATTAACGTTAAATATTACGAATATGAATATATTCTGCAACAAAATGACAATTCCTTGCATTGATTCCAGAAAGAAGAAACTAATAAATTCCATATCTTTTAATAATTTTAAAACTAGCTTTGAAGTCAAAATGAATAANATATCTTTTAATAATTTTAAAACTAGCTTTGAAGTCAAAATGAATAACACAAATACATTCAAAATCTACGTATTCTCCTTCTGTACAAAATAAACATTTTCTGCGCTGAAAGATTATCGGCGTTTTAAAAACCATAGGCTTATATGTGGTAAAAAGGGAGGGAAGGTTATTTAATTCACACCAAATTCAATGCCTGTCGCGTAAGATATATCAACCAGAGAATGCCAGTGACTCAGTCAATGTTACAATAAAATATAAATAAGTTTTAATAGTGGAAGGTACCGAGGTGTGTACACTTCAGCGGACACCAAGGTTAGGCATATTAATATAATCGTTTTAAGATGTGTACATTTCTTTGTTATTCAGGAGTCGCACTTTAGATATAAATTTTAGAGCTAACTTTCCTTTACTTAACCTTGGCGAAATATTTTCTTTTCCACAAAAACAAATTATTTGCTAAACACCCGGGCCACGTCTTTAATAAGTAAACATCTATATCTCACGAAGGTAAAAAAAATGCAGTTCAACATGGCCACCAACCACAGTTTCTCACACTCCCCACAAAACCAAAGAAAACTATACACTATTATTTTCTTATAAAATACATATTTCTAATGATATATTATTTTTAACGATCTAAAAATATAAGGCTTACTATTCGTGTCTTTAAGTAATGGTTTTTAAACAGATTTGAGCAATTTTAAAAACGAGTACTTCTAGTAATATTTCGTGTGTACGTTGTCGACCATGCGCAGAGACACTAACGCTCGTCTAGCTTGGAGTGGGGAGAGTCGGTAAGCCGAAGATGCCCGAATGTGCTTGCCTTCGAAACGACTCCGTACTCTGAATACCAATTTCATGACGATCTGGTTTTCGTCGGCTGAGAGAGAGTGGGTTCGTGGTGACGTGGGCCGTTCCCGACGAAACTTAGAATAAGCCCCCNTTTCGTCGGCTGAGAGAGAGTGGGTTCGTGGTGACGTGGGCCGTTCCCGACGAAACTTAGAATAAGCCCCCTGGACTTGTGACCATATCGGTTGGACCCTAGGCGACTAGAAAACCGTGACTTGGTCAGATGAGTCACGATTTCAGTTGGTAAGGACTGATGGTAGAGTTCGAGTGTGGCGCAGACCCCATGAATCCATGGACTTTTGGGAACCTGCATTCTGGAAGTACCAATTGTATCTGTGTGTGTTTTCCATTTTTATTTGCCCAATTTTTTAAACTTAATCCATTCTTCAGTTGAGGGAATTCCATTATTCCCAATATGCTTTGACATCTTCTTTCCACTTTAATAATTGCTGCAAAGTGGGATCTTTCCTAATCACCTTAAAGTTTTGTTTTTCGTACCTTCCTGGCATTCGCAATGACGAAAAAATGGCTCATGTGGCCTCCTAGAAAGTGCGTCTGCATAGCTGTGAAGGCGTCTAGATCTGTGCTGTATTTCAAAGTTATGATCTTATAGATGCTGTAACAACCGAACTATTTGACCTTCGGGGTTCTTGAAATTCAGTAGCCAGAGCAATAAAGCGTGGTTGGTTTCTACAAATAAAAGTCTGCCATAAAGGTAGGGGTGAAAGTGTGAAATTGCGTTCACCATAGCCAGAAGCTCCCTGCATGTAACACAGGAATTTTTCTCAGGCCCATGCAATACCTTACTGAAGTATTCTAGTGGCCTTTCCTTCCCATCTTGAACTTGATATAACACAGCTCCAATTCCTACATCACCTAGCATCAGTTTCAAAAATTAATTTGCGCTCACTTTGCGGAAATCAAAGACTGGTGAAGATATCAGGATTTCCTTTAGCTTACTAAGAGCATTTTCACACTCAGTGGTCCAATGAAATTTTTTTTGCCTCAGTCAGTTCATGTAGTAGCTTGGCGATCGTGGCGAACACAGGTACTATTGCAATAGGTACACAATATCATAAAACACCATTTTTCAGTTTTGTCACTTTGTTTCGGCCAATTTCTTATTGCTTTTTTTTCTCGGGATCTGTTTCGATTCCATTGGCTGACACTACATGTCCCAAGAAATTTTTTTTTTCTTTTGGAGCAGGTGGCACTTCTTGCGAACTATTTTCAAGTGGACTGTGGCGAATTTCTGGAATATAGAGTTAAAGAGTTGTAGGTGGTCTTCAAATGCCCTTCCTGTCACAACAATGCCATCTAGGTAAACCTGACAGTTATCTAAAGGCAAAACCTTTTTCCACGAGGTGTTCGAAGATTGCAGGGCCATTACATAGTCCGAAAGGCATAAATTTGAACTGGCAGGTTCCTTTCCGTTGTACACAAAATACAATCTTCTCTTGGTCCTCTGGAACTACCTCGCGCTGCCAGTACCTGCTCTTCATGTTTAAAGTATTAAACAATTGCGAACTTGCTAATCTATTCAATGTATCATCTATCCTTGGAAGTGGATTAGAGTCTTTCTTCTTTATCACATTATTAAGCTGGTGATAATCTACACATAACCTTAGAGAGCCATTTTTCCTCATGTAAAGAACTATGAGGGGATGCCGATGGACCAACTGATGATTCTGTCACATGTAGGTCCTTCATATCATTCAGAATTCTCTCAACTTCCTGATGCGAAGCTATTAGTGGTCGTCTTGGTGGCTGTTTAATGGGCCTGTCATATCCTGTAAATATGTGATGTCAGATAACATCAGTCCAACATTGTATGGTCCACACGAGATGGCATCCAAATTTCTGTGGGGGATATTCAGAGACAACTTTTTTTTTTTTATCTTCATTTGAGGTTTTTACTTGTTTTTATCAGCAGTTCCCCAGAACATTTGATAGAGGACATTCGGTATTGTGGAATTGAATATTTTTGAGTCCATAACGATGCATACTGTGTGTGGTGTATGGCATCATGGTGATAACTATGGTACTAAGAATGTTGTTTTTAACTGAACAAAAATAATACTATATTGAATATCTACTATATTTTCTACCGATATTTTTAGTTTCAGTTATTTTCTTCATACAGGAAAGCTGCTGCCAGTGAACATGAGAATTTTAGCAAACAGATATGTGATTTATGTAATAAATTTTGACAAATTACTTTTATTTCATTGTTTCTCCTTTGTTCCTTAAGTAGACCCTGAACATCAACATTGTTTGATTCACTCATTGTAAAGTTGGCAGCAAATAATGGAATTTAATCAAATTCTACATATCAACATATTATTGGATCATTGTCTTTGTGTTTTATAAACAATATATTGTAACAAATGTAACATAATAATGTTTGTAACAATTCTGCAAATGACCTTGGTCCACACATTCCTCTTCTTGCTAAATGTTCAATGAAAGATCGAATTTGCTGCCACTGCATTCTCGAGAGCAAAATTCACTCTCTGGTCAGTAACACATTTGCATTTTAACACACACAATTATTAAAATTATTCCTTTATGAAAATTACAGCAGTTTTCAGCAGAGTAATTGTACTGTGTAAAAATTATAATAGGCAATATACAACAGGTTACTTAAATTTATAGATTAGTATGCAGGAATATATAATTATCTTAATCACATCCCTCCTCCCTTAGCGCTGCCAACACAGAGCAACTACGACTAGCCCTAAATGCGGCCAACCTCCCTGATTCCTTTACCAGTGTTGCATGTTGGATGTACACCCCACCGACATTCTTCCATGGCACTACAGGAGTCAAAAGGCCATCCCACCGTCATGCCTCCACCCAGGGCTACACTTGTGTTTGTCGCACTGTAGGCCTTCCTAATAGTCAGTTTATTCATTGTACTGGGTAGATGTTAGTGTATTGAGGTAAGAAATGTAAAATATTGTATATCTTATTTATTTATTTAATATTTTATTTACATAACAATAAAATAAACACTTTATTAAATTATAAAAAGACTATATAATAATTAATAAAACTAATGAAGCATTTTAATATAAATGTAAATACAAATAATTTTACTTGTATAACTGTTTCAGAACCAAAATGAGTAAACGAAAAAGTAAAACGAACAACGGTAATTTTTTGATGATACTATGAGGTGTGCTGTCAACTTAGTGCTATCGGAGGAAAACCCTATGTCTCTGTGATGCATCTGTTGCAAAGGGAATCAAGGATTAAACAATTGCTCGGTGAGTTTCTTCCACGATGGTAACACAATGTCGATATATTGACGATTGTAATGATGTTGTAGTAGTGGAGTGAGAGACAGTAAGGTGTTATTACCTGACAGCCATATTCGTAGACGCCACTTTCTCTTTTTATTGCATAATAAACCATTGTGAGAATGTCACTGATGTGCTTTGACATGGATATAAATGTTTATTCACCAAGCTAAAGAATATTAATTGTAAAGAAATGTATACATATTGTGTGAAAGTGAATGGTGGTCATCGTTCTTTCATACAAATAGCTGCAAGCTAAAGGAAAATGTCATGTGCAGCGTATGGCTGTAGTAACGGGACTTCCAGAAAATCCAGGGAGTATTCAGATGAAGAAAACATTAGGAAAATAACTTTTCACAGGTGATTTCAAATTGTTTCCTGTTTAATGAATTTGCTAATTTAAGTATGTGTTTCAGTTAATGTTCGTGTTGAAGCCCATTACTTGAACTAGTAGAAGTAGAAGTAACAGTAGCTTCAGGTTTTACCAAAGTTGCAAGCATTACACAAATGGGAAGAAATTAATTAATTAGGCTGTGATCACCTAAATTGTGATGGAACATCATGAGAGAGACAATAACACCTCAATCACTTCTAACTTTGATTGAAAGATCCCCATTCCCAAACACATGTACCATACCAGTCTTGTGAATTTAGTCCCCTCTACCATTTACAAACAGAAAAATCATGTTAAATTTATGTGACTTAATCAGATTTGCCTAACTGCCAGACTTAAAAGTCCTAAATTGAACCACTTAACCAAACTTTTAGTTTACCCTATTGCATGAGTGAATTGGTTGAATGTTTATTACCAGTTACTTATTACATAATTACATTGAGATCATTCTACATTATTGAATCCAATATTTTTATTTACATGGTAAGCCTATATTAATTTTAGGCAGTCCCAATATTTCCTGAGTAATGAGTTGATCGAAATCTATATGCATGAATTACCAAAATTCAAAAATTTATTTTGAAACACTGCTGCAATATTAAGGTATATTATAATAGGGAGAGGTAAATGATGAAGTCAGTAATGTTGTAATTAACAAATACTGATAAATTGGACAGGCATGATAAGTGGATTTCAGTTGTACATCGACAAAATTGGACACCATTATCACCCAGGTTATTGTGCTCACAATATATTACCGAAGATTGTTTTGTTAAAACATATCTCTTTGTTGTGAGGCTAAAATATTAACACCTGTTGGCTGAGTGGTGTTTGGTTAATGGAAGTTTTGAGGGGAGATGAAAAACATTGTTAGGTGGTATAAGGATTAGGATACCCGACTAGGCGCCAGACATCGTCGGCAGGCGGTGCCTATTGTTGCTGCTGATGATGATCTCAGGGTACGGCGGGCTATTCTCCCGGACATACGATGTCCCTCGGTGAAATGTTGGAAGAGCTTCTAGCTCCTGACACTTACATGGAAAACACTGTGGGCTTATTCTGGCTGACCCACACGCCTAAAACCTGAAAAACTCTGAGTTGAGCATATCGGCTGTTAAGTACAATACGTTAAACAGGGTGTTGGTGAATTATAGGGGACCCATACTCCGAAACGCTCGAAGGCAGTGTTTGAAATAAAAGACACGAAGTCTGAAAACTTGCATGTAATTATTATTACAGAGAAACACTTACATCACTCTAGGTGAACATTTTATATGGACTCTGGCCTGTGGTCCGCCAGGTAGGCGAAACTGCGGAAAATACACATTTGTGCATAAGAGTGAATTATTGGTGTATTAAGCTTCCCTGGGCGATGCTATTCCCGGGAAGAAGGGTTGGCATCTCTGGGTGCAGAAGTAACAGATTCCAGTATGTTACATTAAACTATTGCAGCTAATAGTGATTGATACGAAACTATGAAATCTCCAGGAGTGCGACGCGGCGCTGCCAACCCCTTGAGACACTCGACGGCGACTGAGTCTAGCGAGATCACAAGGTGCGGAATTTGATTGCACATGGCTCACCCTGCACTACTTTCTGTTGCCTGTAACTTGCAACAATTAAAATGACATGAGCACTTGCATGATAAAGTAGCAAAATTAATTCATAAATATTCCCTTAATCAAACAGTTACAATATACATTTGGAAGGCATGAAATGTGGGTGAAACAACTGAGGTGAAAAATATTTGAAGTTGAAAAATACAAAATAAAAACCCTGAAATGCCATTTGCATTCTTAGTATGTCTTTCTTTACTTTAAAATACTTGCTTTGAAATTGCTCTACAAATTATGTATGCTGGGTCCCCCATTATGCACCCACATTTGCCTGCGCAGTGTTGGGGGGTATGCAGCTGTGCTGCACTGCTCTGCACTTTTACACACATAAACTGCACTCATGTCAGCACTCGAGGTGTGCTGCAGTTACACTAGTGCTGTTTATGCGGTGGACGCAAAGCATAGCAAACTGTCTGGATGGTAGGACATCATCCTGCATCAAGATCATTTTGTACCATCAATTTTTCCTGCTTTTCCACATATATTCAAAAGTTATGTAGATTTTGAGAATTGCAGGAAGGCCCTAATATACTTTTTGCAATTGCTGATATTATATTCTCTATCAGAAACACACAATAATGAAGTACAAGACATGAACAAAACATAAACAGAAACATGCATGATTACCACATGAGCCATATCACATTGCATATAATAATATATACGATATACATACTTTTGTTTAGCATTTTTCGCATTCATTTCCACATTGTATGAAGTTATTTATTTTTCTGATATTCACTATTTGTTTTTACTCATCACTTTTGTATTTATTATATTGTTAATTGTACAGTCTGTTAAAAATAAAATAAAATCATTTTTTTTTAATGCTGTTAAACAACCTATCTTATCCTAACCTTTGTATCGGTAGTTACTTTCAAAGGGGATTAGTCTGAATCTTCGAATTTTGTATCTCAAATGCACTGTGTGGGGTTTTTTTTTTGTCAATACAATTTTATTTCGAAGCAGTGGGTGTAACATGTTGCTATTTCTTTCTAGTGTGTATTATTTGTTATTTATTGTCTGCTTTTGCACTGAAAGTGTTTTCAGCAGTTATTTGATTTAACTTGTAAGCACCACAAATTTGTGGATGTCTTTGTTTTAACTTGCATTACATTATGGTGTTCTGTCATGTAAAGCGAAGTCCATACAGTGAGACTGTGATTTGATTTGGGAAGGCCAATGGTTGTAGCTTTCGTTTCTTTCTAAGCACCTACTTTGGGAAACATAATATTTCAGTCATGGTAATTTGCTTAATTACATATTGATTAACATTACCTGAGTGGTCGGGGATAGTAATGTGACGTAGTCTGGCGACTATGTTAGTCAGAATATTACACAAATTTTCTATTTCGAATAGGATGGGCGCTAGCTCACTGGGTGAGCACGAAGTCACAGTTCTCAGGATCATGGGCCGAAAGCCCACATGGCTGTATCCCCTGACACACAAGGTACAAATTTACAGGAAAACGTAATATATAGCTGGGGTATTCAGGCTCCCCAGCACACCTTAGTATTACCTTTTTCCTTATAAACGAAGGATGCCTACTTGAGGCATCGATGACTAACTGGATAGGGCCAGGGCTCGAAATACAACACAAAAATGCCAACTCACAAGTTTCGGTTAACTCAAATAAATTGTATTGCCGAATTGTGTACACAGTTACATGAATGCAAAGCAAATTAAAGTGGACTTGACTCACAAGGCCTGTCAGTGGCCATTACTGTACGGAAAGGCAAGAATGGCGTATAAACTTACAAGAGTAATTAAACCCCTGAGGTCGGTAAATTGAGCTGACGGAGGGGTGCTGCGAACGTGGAAAGACTGTTTGTAAATTAAATAAAAGTTCCAGTAAATTACATTGACCTATTGCAGTTAAGTGTTCAGAACAAAGTATGAAATTCCCCCGCGATATGACGGACGTACATCACCTAATACCAGTGGAATCAGACTGCGGGAGATGGCACGAGCGAGCGGCTCCCTTGCCGAGACCTCGCCCCACTCTGCGAAGTAATTTAATTAACTGTCCTCATTGAAATAGAACTTGAAACGTATACACGAAAAATACTGAAACATTTTGAGTGAGTTTTCTTAATCCTGTAGATAGTTAAGAGCTCTTAATTAAGCACTAATTTAAATACAAAACACTATTATGTGGTGCTGTGCAGAGTATGTGGGAAATTTAGGTGTGTTATGTTTTGGGGCACTCTATGACTGGAATGGTCAGGTTGAAAGAAACACTAATTATTTCCCATGTCATTAATTGGCTTGATTAGACACACAGTTACACTCGTAAAATTATATAGAACACTTCAAATAACCTAACCTTGCTACTCTACACCTCATTAACTATGCACGTGGCATGTATTTATTCTGCGATTCCTTCGCAATACCGTAAGGCCGAATTTCTCGAACATTTGCCCATAGGCGATAAATTCTAATGCNTCCTCGAACATTTGCCCATAGGCGATAAATTCTAATGCTATTTAATACACATTAGAACACTTGATTCCTACCCTAATTACACAGATCTATCTAGGGACACCACAGCCACTCTGTTGGATCACTCGGTGCAGCGATTGTGGGCCGATGACGAGATGACAGTGGCAATAGCTTGAACGGTACTTTCTGAAACTGCCCATTCTTTGAGATCAGNTACTCTACACCTCATTAACTATGCACGTGGCATGTATTTATTCTGCGATTCCTTCGCAATACCGTAAGGCCGAATTTCTCGAACATTTGCCCATAGGCGATAAATTCTAATGCTATTTAATACACATTAGAACACTTGATTCCTACCCTAATTACACAGATCTATCTAGGGACACCACAGCCACTCTGTTGGATCACTCGGTGCAGCGACTGTGGGCCGATGACGAGATGACAGTGGCAATAGCTTGAACGGTACTTTCTGAAACTGCCCATTCTTTGAGATCAGNCCTGTTGAGGCGGAGGCTCGATATGTGCACTCCTAATGATGCAGCAGACATCAATCCTGTAATAAAGTTCCTGTGCCACTCGTCCCAACATGTTTTCGACACAGCAGGACGTTGGCAGGTTACTTGCTGGTGGCTGCATTGATGCACCGATGGTTAGTGAACAGGGCGGCATACATATGGTCAAAACAGGCGGTTTGGGGGTCACCCCAATGGAGCCGCAGCTGGGTCTTGAACTCCTTGTTGCGGCTCTCCATGGGGTTGGCATATGGGTGATAGAAGACATCATCATGGTGTTACACTCCATAATGGGTACACAATTCTCACCACTTCCTGCCGGTGAATTGTGTGCAATTATCTGTAAATAGGTTTTGCGAATATCCCCACAAGGGGAAGAAATCTGTCTGCAGGATATTGGCAACACTTGTGGCTAATGTGCTAATGGTGGGGTATGCATCGACATACCTGGAGAAGTTATCTGTGACCACCACAATCAACCTCTTCCCCACCTGAGGACCTGGGGTAGGGCCCAATGAGGTTGAGGGACACCGTCTCGAAGGGCTTAGTTGGCAGTCGGGGCTGCTGTTGTTGTACCTCATCAGCTCGCTGTGCTTTGAATTGGTTGCACTTAACAACACACTATTGCATGTACCTGAATGTGTTCTTGGTTAGTCCAGGCCAAAATAAATGTTCAAGCACATTGAGAAACTTTCCCTCCATCCCTGGGTGTCTTGCTACGTTGCTATTGTGTGTGTGTCTCTGTAACTGCTCTTTAACTCTGGATGATTATACAGTCTCCAAACATTATGGTTACTATGTGAACATGTTTCTTAATGGTGGTGTTCGGCTTCCACCCCACTTCATGTTTTTGTTTCGCACACTGACTTCTACACTATTGTTTTTGTTGTCACTTGCAGCAGTAATTTTTGCAGCACTGTTTCAGGTGCTGGAATTTTCGTCCCATTGTTTACCAAAATAATGATTTTTAGCACTATTTTCCACTACTTCCTATCCCTTCACACTGTCCTGATATTGCTTGTCGCTTGATCGTGTGGCTCTCGTTTCCCATTCGCTTTGCGGCTGGCACAGATTTCACCTTAAGATTATTGCTGCTTGCATAAGTTTTTTCGAGGTTGCTATTAAGAAGTGCTACCAAAACGGTACGGTACTCTGTGCACACTGTTTCTGCCACCACTTCGAGCACTTCGCGCTCGGCAGTTGTGGGTGGAAACAGCTGACTATGTGTATTTTTCTGGTGATAAGTGTGTTTAATTTCTCTTTTGGCTGTTGCTCTTCTAATGTCAGTTTTCTTTGCGCTTGAAGTGAAGTGAGTGCTCTTCCAAAGCGGCACTGGAAAGCAGGGAGGAACTCCTCCCACTGTAGACCATAGTGATTGTAGATTGCCACAAGGAATGCGTTTCTCCAGAGAGTTGTACTCCACCTCAGCTGGGTCACTCCTGCACACATAGCCTATAGTGTTGCAGGCATGCTGTACAATGACTCAGGTATGCAGATGGGTCCCCTTTGTAGGCGATCCCGCATAAATGGGTAGCGATAGGCACTGCAAGGGCGTGGTAATACTGGTTGGTCTAGTCTCAAGGGTTGGGATGGCTGCTGTGGTTTCGTGTTGCCTTCTGCTACTCTGTGGCCACATGCTCGCAGCTGTTGGAACGAAGTTGGGCATGGAAATTGTTTACTAGGTTTGGTTAGAGAAATTGTGGTGCATGAGTTGGCAGCAATGGAATAATCTGTTGGGTGATGGCAGAATGGAAAATTAGGTGGCGAGTGGTGGTATGTAAGCGGCGTTCAGGAGAGGGAAAGGTGCTGAAGTCAAGGGTGGCTGGCTGGGTATAGAATGAGCGATCAGCACTGTTTTGTTTACATCTACCATATGTGTGCTCATAGCACATGACTGCTGTGGTGCAGTGTCGGCCACTGCTGTATATTGCCGAAACATGAATTTGCCATCTTGTACAGTCAGTCTATCTCCAAGTTGCAAACATTGCCAGTGTACAAGCACCACACACACCCTGATTTTCAACACTTTATTACTTTCGCCTTCTGGACACACTGGGCGGTGATATTATATTGGTTAACTGTCTGACACAATAAATAAATATTTTTTCAATGTAGAAGTGTTCAATTTATTATTATTACTTTGGCACTGTGAGCACTGAAAGTTCGGGTTTTGTACAATAGCTAATTTGGTCGCAGTTAAGCACATTGTATGATAATGCTGCAGGCACAAAATACATTGAAGAATAGCGATATCTTAGCCCGTGCACAGTAAACCACCACACACAATTTTGTTGTTTGGGAGCTGAATGTTTGAATTTTGTTGATAGGTTTTGTCCAAAACTTTAAATTTGCATTGACTTTGAATTTTGTTTATCACATCGGAGGTGTCCATCTGTTGGCAGTTGTTCTCAGCATGGTTGCTCGTTTGTACTGGTCTTTCCAGTGCACTTGCAATATATTGTGCCTAGTGGGGCGCAGGCATTGTCAACACAGATGCGTCGGATCGCCTACATGTGTCAAGCTAGCCATTATTGAAACTCGCAGCACAACAGCTGAATACGGTGGTGGGGATCAAGACCATGGCCCGCTCCTTTTGGCTGAACTCCCTCCATCTACTTGGTGGTGTGTACCGCCTGGTGGTGGAGGGGGTGTGCACACCTAGGCATACATCCTGTTGCGCCTATCGGTACCCTAGCTGGTGTTCTGCTGTAGAAGCAGGGAAGTGGGCGAGTGCAGGTGCACCTGCCCTCTCTACTGCATGGTACACAATACTGGTGGAAAAAGGGTGGTGATGCCGTGCTGTCTCTTGATGGCCATCTCTCTGCAAATGCTCTGCGTTTTTGATCTAATGGTGGCTGCGAAGCTGGTTTTGGAATTTTTTTATGCCACGTGGCATGGCATCTCTGGGTGTCATTCTGGCATCTGACTAGTGTCAGTGTGTTGTCCCATGTTGATCACAGAGCTACTGACATGTTCTTGATATGGGAGAATATTGTTCAAAGAGAGTTAAAGGTTTCGGGTGATTTTGATATTTTCTGGGTCAAAAAACATGAGGAATGAGGAAGGAAAGGTACACCAAAGGGAAGGGAGACAATTTAGCACCTGATAAATGAAATAGGAAAAATGTCGAACAGTAAAGGTTTTTTNGTACACCAAAGGGAAGGGAGACAATTTAGCACCTGATAAATGAAATAGGAAAAATGTCGAACAGTAAAGGTTTTTTTGTAGGAAGTGGCCGCAAATTTAATACCTGTTGGCTGGGAGGTGTTGGGTTAATGGAAGTTTTGAGGTGTNTTTTTTTGTAGGAAGTGGCCGCAAATTTAATACCTGTTGGCTGGGAGGTGTTGGGTTAATGGAAGTTTTGAGGTGTGGTGAAATATATTGTTAGGAGAGTTTTGGAGTTGGGTACCTGACTAGGCATCAGACACTGTCGGGAGGCGGTGTCAATTGTTGCTGCTGATGATGGTAATGATGATCTCATGGTATGGCAGGCCATTTCCCTCTGCCGTATGCGGTCCCTCGATGAATTTTTGGAAGAGTCCCTCGCTCCTGATACTTACATGGAAAATACCGTGGTCCTATTCAGACCTACCCACATGTTTTAAACTGTAAAAACTTTGAGTTTAGAGTACTGACTCTTTAGTAATTTATGCGAGACAGTGTTAAGGCGGGTTATAGGGGACCGGTACCCTGAAACACCCAGAAGTAGTGCTCGAAATAATAGATACGAAGTCTGAAATTTTGCATCTAATTACTCTTGCACAAAAACACTTACATCACTGTAGGTGAAAACTTTGCACGAATTCTGGCCTGCGGCCTACCAGACATGCAAAACTGTAAAAAAATGAATTACTGGTGTGTTAATTTTTTTTGTTTGATACTGTTCCTGATGAACGGGTGGTGTCTCCGGGTGAAGAAAATAATGGGTTCCATTAAGTTACATCAGACCAGCTAAACTTGATTGGTGCGAAAACGTTTAAGCACCTGGAGTGCGACGTGGCGCATGCCGAGCCCTTGAGACATTCGACGGTGACTGAATCTGGCGAGCTCTCGAGTCACAGACTATAATGGCACATAGGGCTCCCTGCACTGCACACTGTTGTCTAACACACTTGCATAAATAAATTGACATGAACCTTGCATTATACATGAAATACACACTATTTCACTGCACATGAACAATTACTATTTAAATGTGGACGGCATGAAATTAAGGTGAAACAACTAAGGTGAAAAATGTGTGAATTTTCAAATTAATATAAATAAGGAAGTGAAACACTTATGGCGCGTCTTTGAGCATCCTTATGCCTGGTGTCTTTTTCTTTTGAGTTTAATGATTTGATCTGAAATTGTCCTATAATTAATGTGTGCCAAGTCCATGATAACGCGCCCTTGCCCTTTCTAATGGGTAGGGGCATGGTGTGAATTTACGTGGCACTACTTTGCACTCCCCTGCTCTCGCATTACCCTGCATGTGGCACAACACTGTGTACTGATGACAGACTGGTGCCAGTTTTTGGGGCGGACGTGTGGCTTGGCAAACGATCTGGAAGGCAGGACACTCTTCTGCATCATATTCAAGTGTCTAATGGTATAGTAATCACTGTATATTTGGTACGGCTTATAGTCCTGTTAATCACCGCAAATGAGATGCGATTTATAGGGCTTGGTAAGTCATGGCGGTACATCCCTTACAGAGTCTCATGTCACTGCGAGGCTACACTGAGCGACTGGCGCCATTATAAACGTTCCATCAACCGAATATTATTATCTCAGCATACGCCATATAACTTAGGTCGTGTCAAAGTACACAGGTTTCATAAATTTTATAATTTTACACTATAATGCAAATTGATGCAAAACATATTTTTTAATGTAGGCNAGTACACAGGTTTCATAAATTTTATAATTTTACACTATAATGCAAATTGATGCAAAACATATTTTTTAATGTAGGCATACCTTTTTGCTTTGCCCAAGAGGGAGGGGGAATTACAGTTACTGCCCCTGGCGAATTAAAGCCTTAAACTGCCTGCTAGTTGTGTGGTATTTCCTCTGTATTTAATGCATGCAGTTAAGTTTGTAAAAGTTCTGGATGGTACCACAAATACATCTTAGGCAGTTAATTAGTATAAAATGCTTCGTCTGAGGGATAATTAAATGCCATTGCGATCGGCTGTCCAACCTTGGGACCAATCACTGTTGTGTCAACTCTATGATCACATATCGTTAGGGGACGATGATTGGCGCCTGTTGGGTACATATTTCGCAACATCCCTAATTCCCTTATTTTTGTTTAATGGCTCATTCGCGATGCAGCTTCAGGCTGANAGTACACAGGTTTCATAAATTTTATAATTTTACACTATAATGCAAATTGATGCAAAACATATTTTTTAATGTAGGCCTACCTTTTTTGCTTTGCCCAAGAGGGAGGGGGAATTACAGTTACTGCCCCTGGCGAATTAAAGCCTTAAACTGCCTGCTAGTTGTGTGATATTTCCTCTGTATTTAATGCATGCAGTTAAGTTTGTAAAAGTTCTGGATGGTACCACAAATACATCTTAGGCAGTTAATTAGTATAAAATGCTTCGTCTGAGGGATAATTAAATGCCATTGCGATCGGCTGTCCAACCTTGGGACCAATCACTGTTGTATCAACTCTATGATCACATTATCGTTAGGGGACGATGATTGGCGCCTGTAGGGTACATATTTCGCAACATCCCTAATTCCCTTATTTTTGTTTAATGGCTCATTCGCGATGCAGCTTCAGGCTGACCAACAGGCCGAGTACTGTCATGTGGTAAATTGTGCATTACAAATTTTCAGAATAACTTAAAGTGTGCTATCTTATGTATTGGTTGCAATTGGTATTTAGCAAGTCATTTACATTGTTGGGAATTTCGTAATAACTAAGCACATATTAAGCTTTACTTGTGAAGCACCCACCAACTTTAAAACAGCTGTCGTTTTTTTCTGGAAACTGTTATTTATGATAATGTTAATATAAAAAATATTAAAAAGGCACGTGTATGCTCATGCTAATTACTATATTTGTTCACGAAAATAACCTTCTTTCTTAGAAAATGTCTGTTTTGAAGTATGCTTGTCACTTGTTATATTTGATTTTAATTTGGAAAATAAATTAAATTGATAGTCTTGTATTTTGTTTTCCTTGGCTGGAATTAAAATTATTTGTGGATTTGGGAATCGTTAATTCTTAAGACGTAGATCAGTGTACGAGACCCGCGGTTACTGCGTAATTCTTAACGTATAATATTTTTATTCCAAACACATCTTTAAATCAACCAGAATACGCTTCTATTGTTTGTGGTCCACTGAGGGCAGCCCAGTGCAGTAATTGGTAGACACTATAAAATAAAATTGTTAAGAAAATGTTGCTTCTCTTCTTGTTGTTAGTTATTTAATCCATGGTTTTATTTCATATGGAAAATTAATTTTTTTCCATGCCGTGAATTTTATTGTTTAGTAAACAATTGTAATGGGAAACATGAGGTTATTTGATTTACCTCATATTGCGTTGGATAAAATTTTATCATTTTTAAGTTATGACGAAGTTGCAAAGTTAAGAATCGTAAGTCGTCTTGTAATACAAATTTGAAATGAGTTGAAATTGTTTTGCATGGTGTAACGACATAGGTCCACTCTTGTTTAATAAGTTTACTCGTTAGTGATAGTTTGTACATAAGCAGGGTAATTCGATTCTTCTTTGTGGAAAAAAAGACAGTTTCTTTTCGAAGTTATTGAAATTGTGGTCTTAAACACTTGTGTAGTTAGTAACTTATGTTTAAGTCGTTTACAGAAATTTGACTCTTATTTGAGGATTTTGGGAGCTAGGCGTTGAAGAGAGGAGTATGAATCGAGGTTTATAAGTTCAGGAGTACAGAATTATAGGCCTTGCTACTATTGACACAGACATTACCACATCTGTACACAACCATTGTTAAAGCCCGTTCCACAATTTTTTTGTTCCGATTAAGGTATGATGAAAATAATGATATTGTACAAAGTTTACCATATTTCGTTGAAACTTGGCAAAAAAAAACTATACTCAGGTGCAAAGAAAGTAGTTTCATTTTATGTCGTTTTTAATAGTTTTTTAGTTAATACAATACTCGCGCACAATTTTATTCCTTATAATATTAAACGAGCGAATTTATTTGCATCCTTATTCCGGACGCAAGCTAGGCTTGCCATGCATATAAGAGCAAAATTATCGAATGGACAGGCTGTTGACAAAAAACAGAGGCACCACAAAAATAATAGACCAGAACTTTCCTCCTGTGTCATACTGCCAGTTGTAAGCAAACTTGCAATGCGCCAACAACTCATAGCTTGTGAATCTGTTGAAAAAAAATTTAAACTCACGTTTATGTTTTTTTTAAGTAAATGATACACACATGTTACCGACACACAGAGACGTCAGTTGTTTCCTGGATTCTGACTAGCAGCACCCAGAGAACATCTGCTCCCTCATTGTGTCAGCAGCAACAAGTTCCATTGCCCCCTCCATCACTCCAAGGATAAAGGAAACAGCAGAAAAATGGGAAAATAGCAAGAATTACCATTTGAATTCAACAACTGACCGAGTTACTGTGAAAAATAATTACAATTAGTTGCATTTATTTTCTGTGGGATTTGGGATAACTTCCCCTAATTGTTTTTTCACCAGCCCACCTTTTCCATTATACACAGGTAACAGAAATTTAATAGTGTACATAATTAACATTAAGCATATAAAAGTTATGCAAAAATAGAGCACATAAAACGTACATCAAATCTGGCAGAAAATGCATATAATGCACGCACCAAAATTATTTTAGATCTGTATGCCAGGGAAAATTTCCTAAAGTGGCACATCACACAGATTGTTTTAAATAAAATGC
The DNA here is from genome assembly GCA_002778355.1 of Clitarchus hookeri. Taxonomy (NCBI): domain Eukaryota; kingdom Metazoa; phylum Arthropoda; class Insecta; order Phasmatodea; family Phasmatidae; genus Clitarchus; species Clitarchus hookeri. Next base: position 424,219 of record NQII01000489.1, on the reverse strand, counting down.
TTGTGTCACAAATGGCAATTTAAATGACCCCAAATGTTTACAATACGAATGCCCACAAATAAAATTTAAGATTAAGAAAAAAAAAAAATCTCCCTCTAGCAAAATTACATTAAAGCATTTCCCAAAATTTAATGTTACATAAAAATATTTTAAAAGAGGTTTCCGAGAAATTTTTACATTCTTGAAACATTAGTTTGTACTTAAATTTATCAGGACATCATGCCCTGCCCAAACGTACAACAACCCTGGCTTGCCTCATGCCTGAAACCCCTATTTATAAAGGAAAATTGCTCACACCCAAACTTTTCTTGTATGGTCTGGAAAACCAATGTCCGGAATTTTTGTTGTGGTTACTTAGATTTTGCATTTTTTATTCAAAACCGACTCGTGCCATACACGGGCATTCTCACTGGCTGTGAAGTCACCGTTGTCTTCAATGGAGGGGGAGGAGGGAGGACGTCGCAGCAGGCTGGCACCGAAGCACTGCTGCCACAGTTGCATGTAGACCTCCGTGTAAGTCGTGAGTCCTTGGGTTCGTCTCCACCAGGGTGCCGTCTAACACCCTCGTGGTAAGGTGCTACGTAGAAACGCACCAGGCAGGCACACAGCAGATTTTAAGGTTCAACAAATGTGATGACTGTTGCACCGGTATAATCTCGTGAGAATTTTCAATGTATTTTCTTATACATTTATTTATTTAGGGTATTGTTTGTCAAGTTATTTCAGTGTTGTTGTGTCTATGTCATTGCAAGTAATTTTTATGGTATAATCTATGTGTACACTCTTGTCTGCAATCAAGTAATTAAAATTTCGTGTCCATTCAGTCCACTACATTGCACTATACAAGAGAATACAGTGTGAAATTATTCCCACATTTCTCTTCACAATAATACGTGAAAATCAAGGTGGTGAATAATCAATCAGAATTATTACTTGTTAAAATAGCATGTTCAATATACACTCAGTAAAGTAGCTCTTTGTTTCAGTGTAAGACTGACTCAGTTAACAATTAGTTACGCAAATATTATTTCTCTGGAATCTCCACACTATGTACTTACCTCTCATATGGAGATTTCTCTTAAGCTTTGTAGAACCAGAAATGGTTGAACTGAAAACTGAAAACTGTCAGTCAAGTCCCATGACGATGGTGCCTGGATATGCCTCCACACATACTTTTACAGCATTGTTGTCCACCTTTGACCTGCCCTCTCTAACTTTCTCATCGTGGAAACACTGGTTACTGGCACGACATTTTTCAAACCAGTGAGACTTTTTTTTATGAAGTTACATCTAGGCCTTCTGTGCTCACCACATTACCTTATGTTTTTGCTATCATATGTCGTAGTTTGAACTCGGGCAACAAAATCTCTACCCTTAGATCTTGTTCCACACAACACTGAAACATGCCCTAGCTACACTGCAAATGACCTGAGGTACGAAAAATAACGATCTTAAAGGTTTGTTAGGAATAAGGGATCATATGAAGGTACTTATAAATGGCGGGGGCACGAGATAGGGGATGCTCCAGAGTGTAAAAAACCTGGAGGTGATTCAGAGTGATCGTAGGTAGAAAAAGAAAGTGCAGAGTGGTATCAAAGTGAAGTTGGGCTTTGGGAATAATGGGAAGGGTTTTGAGGGAGGTTAGTGGTGAGGTGAAGGAGAAGGCTTATATAGCTATGATTAGGCCAATAATAGAATATGCTGCTGCAGTCTGGGTGGAAGATGAGGTATGGGAGCTGGAGAAAGTGCAATGAAGGACAGCGAGGTGGGTTAGTGGTAAATGGGAAGGCACAGGTGAATGGTGAGGATGAAAGGAATATTAGGCCATCCTTAATAATGGAGTTGGGCTGGTGCTCCCTAAGGGACAGGCAAAGAGTGGAGAGGATTGGTTAGGATGTATGGAGTGGGAGGATGGGGCAAGTTAAGTGGACATTTAGCCAAAGCACTGTATAGGGGGAGAAACACAACAGTATAAAGATTCAGTGGTTATGGAGGCAGACAGAAAGGGGAAGGTAGTCCATGCTGGTGAGAACTATGAGGGAGTGGAATGTGTTGTGGGAGGAGTTGGTGATGAAGAAGGGGGTTAAGCGATTTATGGAAGGACTGAAGAGTGAAAATGGATGAGGGAAGGAAGTTCTTGCCACCAGGTGATAGTCCAATTGCAAGTAGAATTATTGTTGTTGTTGTTATGGTTGTTTTTGCAAAGAAGAATAAAACCTGTAAGGTTAACATGCATTATTGGAAAATGAAAAAAAGAATGTGGTAAAACTCTTGTTCCAAAAGATGTAAATTTTATTTATGCACGCTGTAGGTAGTATAGTGTATTTTTTAAAATATTCACAAATTCAATTTGAATATTGAATTGAAGGGTTTTATTGACAAGTACACATTGCACCAATTTTTTTTTTTTTTAAATTTAACAAATACATACATTTTTACAAGCTAGGTAAAAGGCAGATAAAAAATTTATGTTTTCCATGGATTTAAAAAAACTTGATTATAGTTTTTTACTATGTAGGTACACTTATTGCCTTTGCAGCTAAACAAATCTAAATAATAAACTGAAAATTAATCCAGACTTAAGGAATATTTTGACAAGTGACGTCTTTTGGGAATGGGAGCATCGCTGTCCCACTTTGCGGGCGCCTTCCAGGCGACACGAGGCAGGTGGTGGATTGCAGTACACGTGTCGCTGAGGCGTTGTCCATCCCCCTTCACCCACCCACCCCCCTAGGCCTCTAGCCTGCCCGGGAGATCTGTGGAGCGCAGGGTTTTCTCGAGATATCAGCAAATAATCATATGTATTTCGCCTAAAATCAGAAAACACGCACCACGGAAGAAATAGCTGACNCCCCGAAGAAGTAGCTGACGAGAGTAAACTAGGGGCGAGGTACTACCCTCCCCCCCGCTCCACCAAACCTTCAGAAACCAGGACACGTGTTTTGAAAAGCATTGTTCTGCGTTCCACCCCCCTCACCTCCTCCTCCCCCCACAAGGCGACACGTGCCGACAATTAAACTGGAGGCTGACAAGCATAAAAACCCCTTTTCGAGAGTAGTGGGGAGTCAGTTCATTAGTACAGCGCAGAGAGGTCAGTCCGGGAATTATTACCGCCAGAGACGTGAGTTTGAGAGAGCAGTCAGTCGAAGATCGCCGAGCAGAGAGTTAGGTCAGGGGTTCGGACCCCTGGCCACGTCAGTAAAACATCACCACAGTGAGACGGCAGCAACAGCGGGCCTTTGCCAAAGGGCGCCCATTGCCGGAGCTCACCCACCATAGCTGACATCATTCCAGCAAGAGTTAAGTATTCAGTACACCGTCAAGAGAAGCCCCCCTCCATCACGAAGTTGATAGCAGTCAATCCGAGTAACCAAATTATCACAGTACCACGCCTCGCAAGGGCTGATGTATGTAGTTCTTGTGTAAACTCGAGACAATATATGCGTCCTTCAAAATGAAACAGTAAAAGGCTTCATTATTACAATACCCTCAACCTCCAAGCACATTATAGTCGGTGCCTGGGGGCATTAACAACGACACTATAAGCCACAGTGTCGGTATAGCGTCAAGTAAATTGGCTCCCAACTGTGGGGCATAAATACGTCAATTTAAAAGTAGCATATTATAAAAGACTTTTTAAATTCATTTTTCATCAGATTGGTTCATTCCTTCACTTAAAATGCAAAATAATACTAAATAAGAAACCAAAAATAAAATAAAAAACTGGCCAACACTTTAGATGGCACAAACACATAACGGCGTTGCACGCACAATGCGAGACCCAAACATCTGAACCATCCTCGACGGCAGCTACAGAAGAACTTGGACAATGAGACCGTTCACCCTTTGGAGCGGATTATTACTGCAACTTTGGGTGTGGTTGCAAGACCGCTATGATCATTAAATTATCCACATATGATCACATTTGTGAAAATTTGTCACAGAAAAGTAACTCCATAATTATGTATTTAAACAGTGTGATTCAATGTAATATGATTCTCTTACATTGCATACTATACACTATTAAACTACATGAGTTAATGTTGTGGAGCTGAAGTTTAATGGTGGTTAGCGGTTAACCATTGTGGGATGAAATAGACCACATTTTTAACAGCATTCCAGTGCCGATATAATGGTGAGTACCACAGCGCATTAGCACCACTCATTCATGGCCTGTTAGAGGCATTCATGCGTTCAATAATGATCTTGGACGGCACCAAGCGTGAAAACCAAGACCACGAGGAGAGTACATTGCACAAAGCAGCTGGCAGGTTTGGCAGAAGCAAAACCAATTACAGCGGTGGTGGTAACAATGGCGCGACTCGGAAGGACACACCTCCCATCGTGTCACAACCGCCAAAACGAAGTGAACCCACGGTGACCAACAATGGCAAATGGGTATGGGACAAAATGAAGAAGCCACCCTACCCATGCAAAAACTGTCCAGGCCAGCAGTACTACTGGCATAGTAATTGCCCTGGAATAAAAGGGGGAAAGGCAGCGGATGCGAAGGACAGTCCACCGCCGCCGGGAAATGAGAGGAAGGGGTAGGTCGACCGGACATTACCTCCCCCAGCCCTGACGAGTTGATCCCGACTCTCACCCCACAACAGGCCCTACTGCAGCAGCTCCACACAGATCAACAAACTATACCAAGTAAGTTGATGTGCATTCCAGTGTACGTCAACAGTGTGAAGTGCAATGCCCTTAATGACACGGCTGCATCCCACAGCCTTGCATGGCCAGGGCTCGTTGATGTGAGAGCTATGTGGCCTCACAGTGAAGCCATTCATTTAGCTACAACCAACAATAGTGGGGAAACCATGGGAGAAGCCAGCATCACGGTACGCATGTGACCTTGAGACAAACACAGTAGCACTAAAGACGTTATTCTCTGTCCCCCATGGCTAACCGAACAAAACTCGATTGTTGAACCAGCAGTTAGGAGAATCCATTTTGGCACAAGGGAGCACAGAACAGTCTACTACCTGGACCCCCACCCTAGCAACTGTGTGTCCAACGTCAAGCTTGATGATCTGGACCATGAGGTACCACCAGCTTACTGTGACACAGTACAGTGAGTGCTGGGGGAATGAAGGTACGTATTTGCAGTTGTGAATCCGTTACAACGCACCAATGTCTTGGAGCACGCAATACCAACAGAACATGACAGGCCCATTACTAGATGGTCTGGTAGGCGACTTCACGCTTTCCTACCTAAATGAGATTTGGTGGGAGGCATGGGAGGACCACATTCACAACCTCTCCCTAGTACTGGAGATCCTTGCCATCAATGGGCTCATGTGTGCGAACCACAAATGCCACCTAGGAAAAGAACAGCTGTATATTGTGGACAAAGACGGTAACAGACTGAACAACAAATAACTGCAAGTGATAGAGGACTACGAGAGACCACGCACGGAAGCAGGTCCTGAATTTTTTGGCCTGCTGAACTGGTTGCGTGAGTACATACAGGACTTTGCAACAATAACTGCACCTCTCACTGCACTCATGTCACCCAGCCGCAAGTTCGAGTGGAATGTTGAAACTGAGGACAGTTTCCTAGCCATCAAGAGCCGTTTTAGGGAGTGCAAGGCTCTAGGGCGCCATGACCCTAGTAGACATCTCTATATCCAAACAGACACCAGCAAACAAGGCCTAGGCACTATCGTGTTCCAACTCGGCGACAATGGCGAATGTCTTATAGACTACAGCAGCACCAAGTTCAGGCCAACCGAAAAACTGTATTATTTCAACAAGAGAGTGTGCTTGCAGTAGTATGGGCGCTCAAACGGTACCATTCGTATTTGGAGTACCACAGTGCTTCATGCTACGGACTGACAACTGCTGTCTGGTCTGGTTGCACAATGCACGTGAAGCGCAGAGCAAACTGACCGGGTCAATGCTACTGCTAGCCTAGGATTTCAATGTAGAGCGTGTCCCAGGCACCACAGACCGGTGGCGCGTAATCAACTCCCGACCGGAGACCAGGCCGCATGGAGACATCACTGCCTAGAAAATCTATGTGCCAGCCATACAACGTGGAGACGTACTCCACTACATGCATAGCACAACATTTGCAGGGCACCCAGGTGCCAAGTAAACCACGCGGAACTTGTTACGTCACTTCCATTGGCCAGACGTATCACGCGACGTATGCAATTATGTTTGAGAGTGTCTACTGTGCAACCACTTTAAGGCTCGATGCGCCGACGGCTAGCAACAATAACAACCCAGAACACCTAGGGAGCCGTTCGAGATGGTAGCCCTCAATCTCATGGGCTCCTACCCCCAGACATTGACGAGGAAAGGGGTTGTGTTGGTTGTTGCCAAACTGTTCTCCAGGTGGACAGAGGTGTATGCAGTACCCAGCGCGCACACCAGGGACGTCGCCCGCATCCTGGAGAATGAGTTTTTCCCGTGGTGGGGATATCCCCAAACGATACTGACGGACAACGGAACAGAATTCGTTGGAAGGAAGTGGCGCAATATTTGCACAAAGTGGGGAGTGATTCAAAGCACGACATTGATCTATCATCCTCATGCCAACCAACCCCACAGAGTGCAGAAACCAAGACCTCAAGGTCCAGTTGCGCCTCAATGTGAAGAAAGACCACACATCCTGGGCCGACCAGCTGCCCAGCGCACTCCTCACACTCCACCGCCATACCAACGAGGCAACAGGCATGTCACCTGCTGCAACATTGCAGGGGCATGAGTTGACACTTCCAAGCGAATACACCTGTCCGCCAGCAGAGGGAGCCAGTAAACCACAGAGCAGTGTCGCTAGGCAATGGCAGAGAACACGTGAGCTGGAAGCAGCCCGTGTACACCAGGCTGCCTATATCAACAAGTGGGTACCCCTCACTACGTGACCACCGAAGCTACTATGACCAGGGCAGAAGGTCTTTGTGAGGAAGCACCAGCTATTCTTTGTGAGGGAGCACCTGCTATCCTCGGCTTGCAAAAACTTTTGTGCTGGCCTTGGTGCCAAGTGGAGTGATCCGCATATAGTCACAAAGACTTAGGGGCCACTACATATCTGGTCCGCATCAATCTCTGACAGACCATCCGCGTCCACAGGGACGACCTCAGGCGAGCTGCACATCAGGAAGCTCAAGTAGAGTCCACAGACGTAGAACAACAACTGCCACCATGTGACGAAGCATCAACACGAATGGCGGAATTGTCAGAAGGCCACACAATGCGAGACTTGTTCTGCCCCACGACTCCTGGCATCCAAACACCCTCAGGGATAGTAGGTGGAGGACAAGACTAGGCATCACACACCACAGCGGCCAAAATATCACCAGCAGAAACTACACCACCACCTGTACGCATCACAATGCTCTGGGCCGTGACGCCTGACTTGGCACCCTGCGCCGAGGTGTCCAATCCAGCGGACCCTGCCGAACCACATACGGATGAAGAGGTATCTGTGGGCAGAATGCCCAGACAGGCTGATCTCCCCACGGCCGTCACATCGATAGCGGAGACCACAGAGTGCAGCACAGCAGGTACTCTACAGTCTGCCAGTCAGACGTCCGAGGCGGATCACCTCAACAGGGACTCCTGCAACCCCCTTTGATGTCGCTGGCCAAACCGGCGCCCCCATACCAGTAGCAGCAGCAGTGACGACGAGAGTGTGAACAAGAACGACATGCCTCCATGCCGCTCCAAGTCACGCGGGACCAGTGTGTAGTTTGTCAGGACTGTACCTCCCACAGCACTACTAAGCACAGGCACACCCATCAACAGCGCTTACTGGCACCATCCAACACAACAGCAGAGCGACCCTCAACCTGCGACCACGCAGGGTCCGGCCGTCGGTTCCAGCGTGCTGCACCTGACGGCATAGCTACCCAGCAGATGACGACGTCGCACACAAACGGTCTCCCAAAGGGGGACCATTTGACGTGAGCCCAAACTCACTGGTCTCCACGACCATTTGCTGCGCCACAATACAACAAAGCTGAGGACCGTGCCGACAACCAGAACATCAGGCATTGCTGTCAGCTACAGTATCTCGACGATGTTTGGGAAATCACCCGATTCACCTAACACGCGTAAGTCAGCTGATTGTCCCACTTTGATCCAATCACGTGGGCGACACGAGGACAGCACTACGTGCCCGTAATCCTAACAGCGCGAAAGTGCGTTGTCATGAATAATTAAGTAGCTTGTTTAGTATAGAGAATATGTAAGTTTTTGCTAGGGACAATGTTTAGTCTACATTTAGTTAAGGGAGCTTTCCCACCCATGCATTGTAAAGAATTAAGAGCCTAACCCTACGCGATATTAGGCAGGTGTACAATTTTTTTGGGCTCTTGTGTGTGTGTGTGTGTTCTATATATATATATATATATAAAGAGTCCATTCACAGTTTGTGACACAGAGGTGTGTTCAAAACAAAAGCAAGAGACAAACATCTCTCCCTCCCAAGATACTATTGGGTGATAGTAAATTATAAAGCAAAAACAAAGTAAATGCTGTAACATAATTTCTTAATGAATTAGCGGGAATAATCAACACATGTTTTGCTTTTCAAAAGTTAGTCACTTTCACACACATTTAGAAAACCAGTTATGTCTGCTCAATATGGCGAGTGATCTCATCTGGCAGCAATACAGGCCAGCGACAACGTGGCATGCTCCAAAATGTTATCAATAGCAGTTAGCTGTATTAATGCCCATTCCTCCTGTGGAGCAGCTAGTAAGCCCTGGAGAGTTATTGGTGGATTTGGACGTGAAACAACTTGTCTCCCTAAAGCATCCCACATGTGCTCTATCTGATTCAAGTTGGGAGAGTAAGCAGGCCAATCCATGCACACAATAAGTTAGACATCAACCAGCTGTGCTCTATGAGGCCGAGCTTTATCATCCGTCAGTTGGAAGTCTGGGCCCACAGCACTTCGAAACAACCAAACAAGGGGCGTCAAGTTCTAATCACAATAACTACAGTAGTTAAACCTTGCTTTTACAACATCGTGGAGAGGAGTTTGAGTGGTTAGCATAATGCCTCCCCATGCCATTATTGATCCACCACTATATTGTTAGTTTTCTTGATGTTTGAGGGCCAAAATCACGTTCCAGGTTCTCTCTAGATATGAACCCACAAATAATCACTCTTTTAGACTGATTCATAAAGAGAACATGGCCCCACTGTTCAATTATCCAGTGGACGTGTTGATGGCTCCACTCTATACATCTCTGTCTTTGACAAGCATTAGAGGTACACATGCGGCAGGTCTCAGACAGTGAAGGCCTTTCTGCTTAAGCTGTCTGTACACTGTGTGTTTCGATACAACTGCACCAGTGGATGCAGTGAGGTCAGATGCCAGCTGCTGTGCAGTACTACAGCGGTGCCATCTTGCTCTTATATCCAAAGAATGGTCCTCTCTTTCTGCCTTTCTTGTTGGTCTTTGCCCTGGTATCTGAGATGCACGTTAAGCCATCTGGCCACATCAGCGTGAGATTGTCCAGCTTCCATTCATCATGTCACTGTCCACTGCAGGGCATTTTCCAGGCATCTTCTCTGCGCCGTAGCTGAATGTGTACGCAATGAATGCTGCTGTTGGACTAATGCGGCAGTAAACACTACGCACTTTGTTCAATAGGGAAACTGACATCGTCACTTTCATGGTTGTAAGAGGACAGTAATGCCATTTGCTGTTCAGGAAATGGGTGTATTTTCATTAGTTTACAATTTATTATTGCCAGATTCTATTTTGTGGCAAAATGATCATGGGAGGGATGGATGTCTGTTTCCCACTTTAATTTTGGACACCAGTATATTTATTTTGTTTGGAACTTTTTCAAAATTCTCTCAATGAATTTAAACAGCTTTATTAACAGAATTTAATTTTGTACAGTTTTGTGCAACAAATCTTAAAATCTAGCTTATTGTGAAAATTTTAATTAGTACTGTGGTCGTGCTGTGTTGCAAGAATGGGTCGTAATTTATTGTGGTGGACAAGATGTGTGTCGTAAAGTAACAAATCTTTAATACTTCTTGTATCACGAGAACTTCTTATGTACGTGTGTATCTTTATTTTTTAGGTGAGCAAAGAATTTGACAAGATATGTAAACAACGTCTGAACAAAGGATTTGTTATGGCAGAGAGATTCCATGCTCATTGTTTGAAAGCTGTGAAACTGCAGCTACCACGCAGAGAATCAGAAAGGCGAACTCATCCCTTAAGTCGACACAATGAAGTACTTACAGCTATAGAAACACGCCTTTCCATGCTTTCCATGACCTATTTAAAGTTTCTGGATCTTGGATTGTGCTGTTTTATACCAGGAAAGGTATGTGCAAATATTATTTCAATCTTTCAGGTCTGTATAATTATTGGCCGTGTTAAACAATAGTTGTACTGTGAAAACTCATTTTGGTGAAACTGTGTAAAGGCTGTTCATGGGAAACTGAACAGTTTTGAAAGCCCTGCTTAAGATCTACGTGCATGCACATGTGTGTTCTTCCACCATATGTAATATTAACATAGCCATGATGGGCTTAATCTAAAGTAAAACTGTCAGTTTACAAGAATGTTAAATACTTTTCAAACATGCACATGCTGATTCGTACACTCATATGCATTAGAAAACCAGCAAGTAATAGAAGTCCTTTCAGTATTCACAAATGTTTACCGAACACTTTTAATTCTGAGTTAAAACATGGAACTACTTTCCCTCCATCATTACCAACTTTACTACATGCATGCTAGTTAGTGTGCCCATTAAAATATATGCAGGTAGGGACAGTGCTATTTTTCAAATGTTGATTTCAAAAGTACTCAATTAACCATGAACGGCCTATAGGCCTTTAGGGAATAATTGCATGGTTCTCCAAGTTCTTCATTATTTTGTATCATGTTGAAAAGGTTGAGAGTTCAATTACTCATGTTTTTCATTAGACTTGAAATAAGTGCAGTGAAGGATGGATGTGTTGTTTTAGTAGTCTCATTTTAGTTCCTCACCCACACTTGTTTATTGACTTAATTGTACAGCAAAAGTATTTTCTGAAAAATCTTGTAGCGTAATGTAATTGTTCTCCCAAACATTTGTAATTGTCGTGGCATAGAAACAGCTTTAGACTGCAGATGACTCACTGGTTTGTGTGTTTTCAAGTACCTACATTGTTGTACGGTAACCAAAATTTGGAGCAAATAAATTAACATAGATAGTTGGTTTTAATGTCGTTTTGGTTTTTTTTTAATGCTCAAATAATGAAAAAAATGTTCCAGTCAAGTTCCGCCAGATTTTTTGGCGCAGAAAAGAAATTACCTTGGATTTTGTGGTTATTGTTAAATTCCAGTAGACAACATTATGACTTACAATTAAAAAATGTTTGGGAGGTTTTGGATTTACTGTGGAATTTCAGAAGAATAGTTTTAAATATTAGAATTTAACTTCCAAATATACAGTCCGAAATAACATTGGCCAACAGCACCACTTTCTCATTCATAGTATGAAATCAATTAAACATATCTCTAAGGAGTAGAAGCAGAACATTACATTTTTTAGTTGTGCATGTGAGAGAGTGAAACAAATTGTTTCAGAGGGATAGAACCACCATGTAATCCAGCTCATTCAAAACAGGTTAGATAAAATTTTGAAGCTAATAAGGAGTTAGTACAGTTATAGATTGAGTTTATTTGTCAGTGAGTTTTAACAATGCCAGTGGCACAACACAGCTACACTCATCCACTACCCTTGTTTGTTTTACCTATCCAGATTTCTGCATTAACAAGTTCAAAGTTAAGTTAAAAAGTTAATTTTTTTTTACAAAAAATTTAATTTGAGTTACATTTATATCTAGCTATCTTTTAACTTAAGCTAGTTTAATAACTAACTTTTCCAAAAAGTTAAAATCTGAAGGTAATTTTAAATCTGGAAGTATTTTTTGGTAATTATCTAGATAGGGGCTTTTCTGAAGGAAAAAAAAAACCCCCCCGAAAAGTGGCATATTTCCACTCTACTAATTATGCAGAACAACACAAATATACTAGGGGCATTAATGTCCGACCAATTTCGTGATATGTGCCCACCTAACCTAACTGAACCTAACCCCACAATGAGTGAATCACTATTTTACATTTTAAAACTAACCTAGGATTGTAGGGTGTTAATCTAACCTGGGATAGTAAGGTTTTAAACTATGCTAGGATTGTAGTCTAACCTCGGAGGTTTTTACACTACGGTAGGCTGTTAAGTCTACTCTAGGATTTTAGGGTTTTAAACTATGCTAGGATTTTAGGTTAATCTAGGATTTTAGGGTTTTAGTTACAGTTAAACACACCGGAAGTCTATGAATCCACTCACCTAGGTAGGCGACCCATTCAACTGCCGTGCATCTTACCTCAATTGACAAAACACCACAATCGACTACAACATAAAGAAACAGCCGTCACATAGGTGAATATTACGCACAGAAGCACTAGTTTTTGCACCCTCCAATCTTAAATCACAAGTCTTTGCACGGTCGGATTCGGACATCAGAACTCACGATCGCAAAAATCACATCCGCACTGTCTCGCGTCTCAAATTCAACTAATAGCATCTCAACTGCAACGTACAATTCCGTGACGATGATGTATACAGTAAACAGCCAATAAGTTGACGGCACTATGCCATTTATTCACGTCACTAATGCATTAATTCACCAAAAGTTAAGGCGTCCGACATAAATAAAGCGGCGGGCTGCTCGTACTATTAACTATTTTATTTAATACGTTCTATTTATTTTAACATTACGCCCTCCTGAATATCCGCGGCCAGTAAGTAACGTCGGAAACAGCGATGCGCAGTCGTTAAACATGGTGACCAAAGTAAACATAGCTGCCAAAGTGCTCGTACTTTCAACAAATTTTTTAAATATGTTCTACTTATTTTAACATTAAGCCCTCTTCAACATTAAAAAGATAAGCTGTGCAGAACCTATTAATGCTACTTTTGTTGGTCTACGACGTTTCCTTCAGAAAAGCCCCTACACTAGATAATTACTTATTTTTTAAACGTAACATTTTAGAAAATGTGTTATTTTATTCAGATGTTTGACAAAGCTGTATTATGAAGTACACCATTGTAGAATATCTATATGTCTATAATATTGCCTGCATGTTCAGTGTAGTTGGGAACTTTAGGTCTTAGAAGAGAGACAGATTAACTAATGAACATTTTAAAAAACAGCCTGTGTTAAATCGTAAAAGAAAGTTAATGAAATACTTGTTGTATTCTGTTTAGTGGTATAAAAAATTACGTATTTCTTTAGGCCTAATATATTTTTTGATTTTATTAATATACCGTTTTTACAGTAGTACTTAGGTTTATTACAATGGGAGCTTTATTAAAAAGTATATTTCATATAAGAATTCCATTTTTTGACAGCCACTGTGTAGCAACATGTCATAAATTAAATTAACACCATCTCGTATACAAAATCCTGTATTTGCTGATCCGTGAACGATTGAAAGAGAATTTCATGTTGGCTATTCTGACAGCCCTGCCTTTGCACAACAGACTTTGGAGAAATACCGGGGCAGGAAAGAGTTCTTAGACAAATATATTTATGTCATAACAAAATAGTCCTTATTATTGCAACAAACTAAACTTCGTTTTAGAATAATGTGTTAGTGTTTCAAACCAAATGGAACTTAAACTGTGTGTGATAGTTTAATTTTGTTTGTAGCTAGTGCTAACATCGCCACTTGCATACTTTGTATTAATTAAAGAGGCCACAGGTTTGTGGCAGAGTATTTTTAAAATAGTTCTACATCAATTGGAGGTAATATATTTAAAACCCGAGTCATTTTGAAACCGTATGAGATGAAAAATTTACTTTTAAACGGATGTGATAGATAACTTTCGCTATACAGCTTCAGAGTAGGCGACTGTGCTGCCATCTGTTGACCAGCGTGCGCAGCTCGCTTCGGAAGTTACACTCCTATGAGATGACTCGTGTTTCATGTGTAAAATGCAAATATACAATCAAATTCCCAGAAATTTATATTTTTCGTGAGCTCTATATATTTATTTTACGTAACATATTTCCGTGTGCAGCAATTCTGCTTGTTAATTATTTTGATGGATTCAGCCTTAAATACAAAGCCTTTTTGAGACCGGCTCACCATTTTGTGTTTCAATTTATTAATTAAAACCACATAGCGTTTTGCGATGGAATNTTTTGTATTCAGCCTTAAATACCAAGCCTTTTTGAGACCGGCTCACCATTTTGTGTTTCAATTTATTAATTAAAACCACATAGCGTTTTGCGATGGAATCATTTTTGTGGCAAATAATATTTATGTTAATGTTATGTATTTTCATCCAGACATACTCAGTACTGTGGTTAATTTATAAATAGCTTTTTTGCGTGTACGGACTTTAACTATCCAGTCTCGCCTGTTTGATGATCTGATACCACATTGATATTGAATTTCAATATGGATAATGTTTCAAATAGTCTATATAGTGACCATGTGAATGGATTGACATTAAAATTGCAATAATATTATGAACATATTATCTACCCTCTCAAATCAAACTAAGACTATAATATAGTTAATTTTCGGTGAGCATTGTGATGTATTATTTCTGTTTTCTTGGAGCAGGAAAGCTACAATTTCCAAACATTTTCGAATTAATAAACTATGGATCTTAATCAAATGATGTCCATTGCAACGATAAAAAAATCTGTAGCAAAACCCATTATTTTGTCATGATCTATGTGTGAGCATCTTGGCGACATGTTTTGATGTAGGTAGGTAGGTAGGCGGGCCTAATGTCTCATCGACATCTGTTATTAGAGACTGAACATGTTTTGACAGTCAGGTGGAAATCACGTGGCGGCAGAAGGATACGTAGCCTGTTACTAGTTCTACGTGATCTGTCAAAAAAGGAATTCTTATGTGTCAGGGTGTCTGTGATTTGTGTCTTCTGATAACTGCGACCACCTGTGAAAAGAAAGACATACCGGTTAAAAGCATTGTTTTGAAGGCCAGAACTCTGAAACCAAGCAATTCCGGACCCATGTTGTATTAAACTTTTTTTATTGTCTGCATTTGGAGAATTCATTCCTGCACTAATGGCCACCGTTTTTTTAAATATTCTGTACTAGCTGTGCTTGCAGTTCTGCTTGCGTTGACTACAGAATTATTGTTTTGGTTTTTTTTAAACAAAGTCCATGCTTTTTATACTTTTTCCTGACAATGTCTGCACTTGCTTTTCAATTTCAATGAGTGCAAGGTGAAAAACTTAGTCAGTGAATGTTGCTTGTGTATTAAATGGTAAAAACGCTTATTAGTAATTCTCCGTTATAGTTAGATACATGCTACCGCAGAGTTTTTTTTAGGTCTTTTTATTCTATACAATTCTTTACTGCATGATATTGTTCCATCTTTAATGGTTTAGACAGTGTATTGCAAGAGAGCGCGCTGGCGGCAAACTTTTTTCCGACTTGATTCACTATTATCGTCACTGTTTATTCCTTATGTTACATGTAACAAATTATATACTAAAATCTGACCAGAAAACATAGCTATGAATAAAAAAAAAAAAACACGTAAATTGGATACGTGGTTCTTGAGTAATAAGCAGATAGACAGAGAGACGTTGAGTTTTATAATATGTATAGATAGCCTAGGAATACAACCTCCTCTTTCTCCAAGAATACTTTCTTGGTATTTACATTCAGGCCCACCTCTCAAGTTGGGTAATCGTTCAAGTTGTGAATCAAATCTTTCGTTGTAAACAATGATGTTATTAACATAATTGAATACAAAGTGGAATGTAAACTTTGGCAAAATTTCCTCTATAACGCTGGACGGGGCTTGGCTATGAAAATGTACATGCATCCTTGCAAATTGATACAGATTCCACGGGATTTGTAAAAGTTGTTTACTTTCAGCACAATAGGTTCAAAGTGTACTGATACTAGCTATTATTTAGATGTAACATTGAAAAATATTTTGCTTTGCCCAGATGTTGCAAGGCTCTGTTTACCACGGGAAGGGGAGTGGAGTTCAAATGTACTTTCAAATTTGGTTCAGAGAATGGTTCACCATAAATCTGTATCCATTGCCCTCTAACCATCTAATACAAACGTCATGGACAAAATTTATTTTGTTTAAAATAAATTTAGGGCAAATGTCTTCATAGGACTGTACAATAACTTGTTGTGAATGTGAAATTACTGTTAGGCTTATTTGGTCTTTACCTCTCTTAAAATAAATTAAGTGTAATACAGAATATTGCATTTCACTGAGCTTTTAATGTAACAATTTCAGGTTATTGATGAAATGTTTAAAGTTCTTCGCCACACCAGAGACTCAAAATGTCTTCCACGCTCTCTTGATGTTCTCCAAGAATTGAGGGATATTTCTTCAATGGCAATGGAACATTTTGATGAAAAAATTCTTCCAAGCCTACGAGACAAACTAACACTTGTAGACTCAACGCCATGTCGGCTGTCGGTTAACGCTCCAAGTTTCAGTAAAGGTACACTAATTATTAATAGTCTGTAATTGTTATTGTTATAATTATTGTAGTTGCAAATTTTTACTATTTTGGCATGTAAAAATGTTGAATACACATTGGTTTTTCATTCCTTCTATGGTTTCTGAAAGCTGATTGGAATCACACCATGTGAAAATGGGCACATTGCAATAACTATGTTTGTGCTGCGAATTGCCTGTACAAGCAAGTGCTTCTCAACTTGTGCACCTTTCTCATAATTATGGTTTTTATTTAGGATTTGGCCAAGATGAATGCATTATGGAATAATATTGAGTATATTAAGCCTGTAGGATTATTATTTATTGTGGTTGTGCAGAATGTGGGTGGGGATGTCACAAATGTGGCTGCATTCAAAAGGTTTCATATTTTTTAAATTTTTTTTTTTAATTTTCATGTTTTGATCTTTGTTTTTCTCTTGCTGTATTCAAATGCAAATGAATGAACATGCATATGAAAGAATGCATGATTTTTACAAGCAAATGAATAGTCACTATTTCCATCAGATATGTAATGTCACAGTGCAAATTTTGAATTACAATAATGTATAGCTAGTGACACACTCACTTCCTCCATCGTAGTTGGGAGGCACAGTCCCTACAAGTTACCCATCTCTGACAAATATTCAGCCTCTTCTTGCACTGCCTGTGTTCACTTCAGGTTGTTCAAGAGTTGAAAATGATTTTGTACATTTTTAGAATTTTTTTTTTTGTTTTGACATGAAGTAATAAATTGTAAAAACTATGAAAATGGTAGAAAATCACAATAATAAAATTAATAAGAGGTAGTACATGAATTTCAAATTTATAGTCTTTCATACAAATCTCAAAATTGAACAAAATTGATATATTAGGCCACAACTCAAAATATGTGTACATTTAACCTGCCAGATGCAGCAAAGGTTATTCCAAATTGATTACAATGTTACACTTCATGTCAAAGATAATGCTCAGTATTTATGCAATCATAATTATGCCTTGTGAAAAATTATTGATTTTAACTACATTTTTAAATTGTTAGAAAACATTTACTAATGTTCCTATTATCTTTATGGTTTACAGACTAGCTATAATTCCTTAAATTGGGATGACTAATTTTAGTTTCGCCATATGAGTTGTAACGTTGGGTGCTACAGTTACAGTGCAGACTAAGTTGCCGACTACCTATAACTTATCACTCGACTAGCTCAGAGGTAGTACACGAGACTCAGTAAAATGGACGCTAATTACTGATGAAATAAAGTCAATTTCCAGAGTATTTGTTATATGCTTTTATTTAACAGTTAAGTGACACATTTCACTTCCGAAGTTCTGAATATGCAGAGTACGAAACGTGCACATATAAATAGACTATTGCAGAACAGAGCCACAGTCGTTTACTTAATTATTACGTTTCTTACAAACTGGCCCGAAGAAATAAGAAATGTGGCAACCTCCCACACCGGCAGAGAAATAATATAGCAAAGTCTAGTTGCAGATGTGGGGGTTATCGTCACGCCCGACGCGGCCTAGACTACTGACTTGAGTGGAGACTGACTTCCAACTGCCCTCCAAGGCGACATGCTTCCAACTTACCTCAATCCACTGCTTGAAGGGCGACAGGCACATGCGTCTTTGAGCTGCGTATCACTCCCCTCTCCTGAGATAAGGGCCTGGCCACGCTTGCTTTAAACTTGTTATCGAAACTGAAACTGTGTCGTAGGAACTAAAACTGCGCCGTCAACATACAGATAAATGAACTTCTCGTATAAAACTTGTTGACGCAGTCTGAAAAAAGTTACTCTAATGTTGACGCTTAACAAAAACTGAAAACTAAGACGTTTGAAACGAAACTGCAAACGTCCACCCAATAAACGTACTATCATGGTAAATGAACCACCACTGCTTTAAACTTCAAACCCGATAAAAATGTTACGAAGCTAAAGAAAAATGAAACACGTGTCCCAAAAATTAAGAATACTGCGTCATTACAGAGTGAATACACGGTAACTTCTAAATGTGCTTCACAATGCAAATTCATGAACAGCTTATTTTTAAATTGACATCTGTAAAGTAATTTGGTTAAGTGGTGATTTTTTAAATTATTACATGAATGATTTGAACTACCAGAAAATGAAATTAATAAACCATCTACACAACTAAGAATGAATACCCATAGGAATTAGGGCTAATGACTAGATCCGGATAATTGAGTACCCCAGTTCTCGTTATAGCAGGTACCCATAGAGGAAATAGCCGGGTACCTGTTAGGTCGAGTACCTGTTATGCATAGTGCGTGTCGTACGCGATGCATCGGGTACCCAGTGAAAAGGTGTTTGCATATATTTCCGGCGATGCTTTCAGTTTCCGTGTTCTATTGTTTCTCCATTCCAGCAGCTTCCTCTGCATTCTTAGTAGAGTCATGAATTGTCGCTCAGGTTGCTGCAACCAATGTTGTTTCCATTGAAAGTAGGGGAAGCTTTGTCGGTTGTCCGTCCAGTGATTAGAGGCCTTCTTGACGACCACTTCTGTCCGAATGTAAAGGACAGTGACACGACAGCAACCTTCAAAACCTCCATATCTATGTCCCTTTCTTCCCGGTTTCAAATGGATGTAATTACGTCCAAGTAAGTGATTCCGCAGCAGGTTTCTTCATTTCTTGATTCCCGATATGACTTGTGCACTGAAGACGAGACAGCAGCAGTTGTGATCCTACATTAGTTCAGTATTATGTTTGTTATGGTACTGGTAAGTATATAATGCCTATTTTATATACACTTGGTTGGAACTACATGTAATATCGCCGGTCTTGATTCTAAGTCGAGGGGGTATTTTGGAGAATCCAAATTGGTAAAAAAGGTGGGCTTATAATGTTGTAAATACAGACAAGTATAATAAGTTGTCAACAAATAGTAATCAAAACCAAGAGAAATCCAAAAACTCTGCAGAAATTCAAGTCGTAATAACAGAGCGCGTTACATATGATAGTCGTGTTACGTGCTGAAACTCTCTCACTGCTGAGGGGAGGGAGTGAGCAGAGTTAATAGGTATTGGCTAATGCTGACAGCTTAAAGGGCGACGTGGCATCTATTTTTAGATATGCGCTGTTGCATTTGGAACTCGTACACTACAAAAGCATGAGAAAAACTATTCACAAATAGACAAGGAAGCCTTAGCGGTTATGTTTGGTATGACCAAATTCAGGCAATATCTGACGGCAAGGCCATTTACGATAGTCCCAGACCACAAACTACTCCTGCGGCTTTTGGACCCAACCAAACAGACACCAGATATATTATTGCTATATATGTTATGCTGAAGCCTCTGATTATCTATGTATTATTACCAGTTAGTATATAAACCAGGCACAAAGATCGGTCATGATGATGCTTTAAGTAGACTTCCTGTACTTGCACTGGATATTCATATTCCGGCTGTGGGGGATGTTCTTATGTTGTAACCCCCAATTGAAGCTGCAAGGTTAGCTCAGTTAACAGAGGTGGACCCCAATTTACAGGATATTCACAGTTAAGTGAGCACTTCTGAAAGCCCTCTCATTTGGAATAATAGTCAATAAATATATTTTATTTTAGACTTGGGCATTAACTTCTGAGTGTGGTGGAATATACACACTGTGTTCATTACTTACAGGGTAATATTTATTTAAAAAGGGTGGTNTTAACTTCTGAGTGTGGTGGAATATACACACTGTGTTCATTACTTACAGGGTAATATTTATTTAAAAAGGGTGGTTGTAGGATAAAAAAGGGCCTAAAGAAAAAAGTAACTAGGGTCTCAAAAGTGCCCACTTTACCGTGAACAGCCCATAGCAAGAGTGAAGCTGTATACAATGGCAGGCTGGCGTAGTGACGACCAGCTCTGAAAAGCTGCGCCCATATTGGAGTTGGAGGGAAGAACTATCTCGATACAACAAAGGCTGCATTTTGTGGGGTAATTGTGTGGTTGTGCCAACAATACTGCAGAAGGATCTATTGGAAATGTTGCATGCTAATCATGATGGCCTACAATGCACCAAGATATTGAAAACGTTGTACGACACTGTCAGGAATGTCAACAACTCCCGGGTAACACTACTAAAGTGATAGAATTCTGCTGACCCAGAGAAGAAACCATGGATCAGACTACACATAGATTTTTTTGGGCCTTTTTAAGTTACAATGTTTCTGATAGTTGTGGATGCGTTCTCCAAATGGCTGGAAGTTAAAATGGTACCATCAGTGTCATCAGCGGTGGTGATNTTCTGATAGTTGTGGATGCGTTCTCCAAATGGCTGGAAGTTAAAATGGTACCATCAGTGTCATCAGCGGTGGTGATAAAAGAGTTGAGAGAGATTTGCAGTTGTCATGGCATTCCTGAGTGTATAGTGTTACACAATGGTACAGCATTTGTGTCTCAGGAGATGAAGCTCTTTGTAAGGAAGAATGGAATCAGGCTTGTTCAGGTTACACCTTTTCACCTGTCTAGCAATGGACAAGTGGAACAAAAGGTGCAAACGGTTAAAGACAAGTTAAAAAAAACTAGGGAAAGAAGATTGGCAAACAAGACTGGCCAGAACCCTTTTCGCACTACGTACAACACCATGTACAGGCACTCAAGAGACGCCAGCAGAAATATTGATGGGATGGATACTAAGAACAGCGCTGGACCAGATGTGACCAGCAACAGACCCAACAGGACACCAACCACCACCGTCGGCAAAGGAAGGCCCAAGGTTGCGAAGTTCCACGTTGGCAATCAAGTGCTTTTTTGTAATTACCAGCGAAATGTGAAATGGCCACAAGGAGTGATAACGGCATCAAGGGGTCAGTTGATATATGAAGTGGCTGACACAGCAGGCAGCTGTTACAGGTACGATGTGGATCAGCTCTTGCAACGAGGAGTTTGTAGTCAGCTGTAGCACAAGCACACAGTTCCAGTTACCCACGCACTTCAAGGGGGATGTGAACTTCCAGACTGTTGGGCCAGGCAGCCACACCAAGGTAATCATGGTGGAATCAACAGCACCCAGTAGTGGAAAGCAACAGTTAACAGAATCTTGGAATGACCAGGACAAGTGCCTGTCATCAGCAACCCAGGAAGAAGACGAAGAGTCAGTTCCATCGCGTCCAGGGCCGAGGAACCACTTAGTCTGGCGTCAAGTCCTTTTAGAGGATTTGAAAACAACACTGGAAGTGCCGTCGGAGTGGAACCAGAGCACCACGACTAGGCAGCAACCAGCACAATTCAAGGACTATGTGTTATAATAACTTAAGAGGGAGAAGGTGTTACGTACTGAAGTACGTTGGTTGGTACGCCTGCCAGGCAGCTCGGGCGGCCAGTGTTGTGAAGGTTGGCACGCAATGGCCAACACGCAACTAAGGAATTAGTACGGCAATAGAGATTGGTTGTTTTATATTGTAGTGGATACAACACGAACATATGGAACCACACAGTGTGTGGTTGACGGGGGACTTCTGCTAACAAGATTGTTTACATAGTTTACAAAATTAGCAAAACTGGCATTAAAGTATGGTATTCTTTTGGTAACACATTTCACTATTTTATTTTGTCATGAATCACTGTAAAATTGTGTGTAGGAAAATCAGCAGTAAGGTAAAACCAATACTTTTTGCCACTATTCCAGTTGTAGTCACTTCTGTGAGAGCATATCAATAATAGGAACTACAGTCAATATTTTCATTGTCACAACATTTTGGCATCTTCATTTAACATTGTATTTAAAAACGCACCTAGTTAATTTTGAAAAAAGTCCACTTGAAGAATGTAGTTGGGGGTAGACCGAAGCAAAATGTTCCTTGCTCTGCATGACAGTTTGCATCTCATGTTTGCTAAGCAAGTAACTGTATTACAACTTACATGTTTGTAGTAACATAGATGATAATTACTGGGCAAGAATAGTTAAAATTCATCAGTATTCCTCATCTGTGACAAGCACTGGTGATTATTCAACTTTGAAAATTGTGTCTATGTACGATTCAGTTAAGTGCAGATAANCTCATCTGTGACAAGCACTGGTGATTATTCAACTTTGAAAATTGTGTCTATGTACGATTCAGTTAAGTGCAGATAAGAACATATAGTCTACTATAAGTGAAAATAGTATTTAACTATCTGAATCAATAATCGCCACCCATGACGACTTCTGATTCATACATATGGCTTCAGGCGCTGCAAATTAATGTTCTCTTCTGTTTTTTCATCACTCATATGTTCTGATGGTTCTGTAAACTTACAAGAACAGGCAAATTAATTGAAGTTGGAAATGAGATAATATAATTTGGCCTTTAAAAGTAAAGTTAAAGTATTTATGTTTATTCTAATGTATTAGTGTTGAATTAAGGGGTAGTTTAGAAACTAACTTGGGGATTGCAAACAAATTAATTATAACTACTGTCTATTTGATTTAAAAATTTACAATTTGGTTGTTTTAGTTTTTTAATTATGTTACCAATTATTTTTAATTATTTTAATGTTAATATATTAATATTTAATTAAAGAATTAATTTTATTAGTATTAGGATATTTAATTTAATTTTATAATTATTTACTTATATTATTTTATTTAGGCTTGTAATAAACTTTCCCANCTCATCTGTGACAAGCACTGGTGATTATTCAACTTTGAAAATTGTGTCTATGTACGATTCAGTTAAGTGCAGATAACAACATATAGTCTACTATAAGTGAAAATAGTATTTAACTATCTGAATCAATAATCGCCACCCATGACGACTTCTGATTCATACATATGGCTTCAGGCGCTGCAAATGAATGTTCTCTTCTGTTTTTTCATCACTCATATGTTCTGATGGTTCTGTAAACTTACAAGAACAGGCAAATTAATTGAAGTTGGAAATGAGATAATATAATTTGGCCTTTAAAAGTAAAGTTAAAGTATTTATGTTTATTCTAATGTATTAGTGTTGAATTAAGGGGTAGTTTAGAAACTAACTTGGGGATTGCAAACAAATTAATTATAACTACTGTCTATTTGATTTAAAAATTTACAATTTGGTTGTTTTAGTTTTTTAATTATGTTACCAATTATTTTTAATGTTAATATATTAATATTTAATTAAAGAATTAATTTTATTAGTATTAGGATATTTAATTTAATTTTATAATTATTTACTTATATTATTTTATTTAGGCTTGTAATACATTTTCCCATTATGTTTTCTTTTATTGTTGTGAAAGTGTCAGTCCTAAAAAGAAGAATCTGCTCTAAAAACAGGCACTGGATGATGTTAAAGCTGGCATGTGTGTAAAAAAAAGCTGCAGAGGAGAATGGTATGCTCGGGAACACCCTTTCAGATAAAGTCAAAAGGAAAACTCCAGCTGGGAGAAAAATGGCCCCAGATTCATGCCTTAGGAAGGAAGAGGAGAAAATTATAGTAGAATGAGCCATTTCAGTAGTGAAGGCTGGTTTTCCCAATACATTGGGAAACTTGGAAATAGCGTCCAGCTACTTGCTAAATGGTTAGACTGAGATTTTCCCTTCAAAGATGGCTGTCCAGGAAGAAAGAAGTGCCAGTCTTTTCTGAGAGAAACCCAGGCCTGATCTTAATGACACTGCAGAATTTAACTTCAAGCCATGCAGAAGTTGTGCAAGAACACATCACTTCATATTTAAAAAATAATACAGAAATACTTTAAGGGCAATAGATTAGAAAATATATTATCAGACCCACAGAGGCAGCAAAGTAATTGCACAAAAAGGTGACATTATCAGTGAGTGAATGCTAATCAAAAAGAGTGGCTTACAGTGTTGGTTACAGAAAATGTGTCGGGGAGCCTATGTCCACCACTTGTCTGTTTCAAGTACAAATGTCAAGATATACTCACATCCATAGCCCACTGAGTGGGTTAATGGCAAGTCCCCAAATTGAAGGATAACAGGGGAAGTTTATGAATACCAATATATTTCATTCCTGGTTGGTTGAGAAAAACATTTCTTTTCTTGTTTTACTGTTTACTAATGGACATTCATTACATCTAACAATGCATACCAGTAAGTTCTGTGAGGAGCAACATATCACCTATATCTTTCAGACCACTGAAAAATGGATGACAGAAGATTATGCATGAATGGAGAACCCAGCAAATGTGAAACAATAAACACACAACATTGAAAAAAGATTTTGCATACTTACTGGACACTGGCATTGTAAGTATATTTCAGCCAAACAACTACAGAATGCATTTTGAAAATGTTGACTGTCCCTGGTATCCATCAGCAGTTGATACGAATGGGATAGTTAGAAAAACCTCCATTGTGCCAGTTACAGCACAATCATATCTTGGCTCATTTCTTATGACATTGTTCACATTTCTCTATAACTGGAGACATATGTGGGCATCAGCCAACTATGCCAGTTTGTAGCAGCTGCAGATGTTTGGAAGGGAGATGTAAGGAATACATATTTTTTCCAGTTTTGGAAGCATGTTAAATGTTTAGGACATAAGCTGTCTAGTATAAGTGTCAAACAACTGTACATTACTTTAAAATCATAATTCAAACCTCAAATGTTGTAAGTGTTTTTTAAGTTTTGAATTACAACTTTTAGTTCAGAGTGCTATTTTCTTTTATAATCATCATCAATATCACCAACATAACAACACACATCCCACAACAACTCAGCAGCTGATACAATACTTTGCAAACGAGAGCATTTACGGTTTATGTAGTGTGTATTGTCCGTTTCATATAAATTGGCTGGATTATGACAGGCAACTTGATGTATATGAAACAAACAAAGTGCCATTTACAAAATCCTGTATCAGCTGATGCACGAACTAACAAAAGTTAATATTACGTTGGCTATTCTGAGTGCACTGCCAATGCACATCAGACAAGCAGAAAATATGTGATAAGAAAGAGTTCTTAGATTAATTAATATATTTTATTTTACGTGGCCACAAAACAGCGATTTTTAGAGTTACAAACTAAACTTTGCAATGAAGTAGTAATGTATAGGTGTTCAAAATTAAATGCACAATAAAACAATCCGTGTCCAAATGAAACGCAACTTCAAAACCTTGAAAGTTCTTTTCACGTCATCATATCCCCACTCCCCATCCATGCTTTACACACATGTTTGATATTAATTCCAAAAGCATACAGAAATATTGCATGGTATTGTTGAATTATTTTTTCTGATAATTTGACCAAATATATTTCAAATTCGTGTTGTTTCGAGCCAGTAATAGAAGAAAAGTCAACTTTTAAAAAGACGGGATCAAGAGGCAGGCCAACATGCTGCTATCTGTTGAGTAAAGGTCTACGCTCACAACTCGCCCTGCCATGCACACTATCTCTCCGCTCTTTCCCGAAGCATTACCAGCCACAAAAAAATAGCTTTCGGGTGTAAAATAAAAAATTAATGAACATATACATATAGTTTTATTTTTCCGCGAGCTCTGCATAAAGTAACATATTTCGTGTACAGCGATTTTGATTACTAGTAATCTCTATTGGGTCGGTAATCGTTCGTCTACACTTCCAATAATCACCATGTTGTTCTCCCACAAACCCATATAATTATTTCTGTGTTGTTACTATATTGTATTAATAAAACAAAGAAAGGGAGACGTGCGTGAATAGTTTTTAAGCAATTCTTACGTTATTCCACGCCACACATTTCCAACTCGAACTGTTTAGTATCAGTAATAGCAGAATTACTGTTTTGCAATAGTCGTAGGTGGAATAAAAGTACGTTGTCAATCAAGTTTCCCGAATTACCTTTAGTTCCAATTATATTAGCTATGACGTCCAAAGTGTGATAAAAACTACGAATTCCGTCTCGCAAATGTTAACCCAAATTCGCTGTCTCGGACAAATTAAAAAACAGTTAGCATATATTAAATTTTTTGCAAGGTTTTATATGTTTACTTTTATAACCTACAAATTTTTTTAGACAGACGACAGTCTAAAATACCTTAAAATTTGTTTAGCAGTGCAGTACAATGGCAAGTGGATTAGCTTACAGCTCATGGCAAAATTATACATAAACAAAAAGTAAACATTGGCCCTACTTTCGTCGAACTGTCAAAATCTTGCCATGTTACATGAGACAGAGAATAGGTTGGTCACATTGTCTGTCAAAATTTAGTCTACTTATATGAAATGCAGTTTACGTGATCTTCCTGTGCAAATTCAGTTAATGAGCCAACAAGATGTTGCACTTTTTATTTATGATTCCTCACCTATCATTTTAGCATCTGTGGACTTGCCTGCCAGTGGCACATCCACAATTTCATCTGATCCATTGATCACACACAATACTGCCAATATTATAGTTCTTCCATTTAATGATACTGAATGTATTTCCTTAACATCTACAAAACCATCTGCTACCAGTGTTCCAAAATTTTTTTATCAAGGTTAATAAGCCAAAAAGATACTGTACAACTCCATCTGGCAGAATAATCCCATTGCCCTTCAAGTGAGCTTTGTTTTAGCGTGGGTCTCATAAACCTATGATTATCAAGGAGGCTACAAAGTAAAAGGTTCAGACTGTAGTTAGCGCAAAAGTATGGCTAAAACATTATTCGCATAAATAAATAACAGAGAGAGAAGAGGAACAAAAATAGCAAGAAAGGGAAATTGAAAGAAACATAAGATTGAAAAAGAAAAACTGAAGGCCAGGCTACAAGTCCAAAGATGTGGTCATGATGTCACATCACTTTTAGGAGATCATCTTATTCCTCTAGAGGGTTTGTATTCCCAAAGGTTTTTTTAAAAACTAAAAATTGAAGAGAAGGAATGCTCCAAACCCCTGAGATGTAAGTTGTAGGTACGCTTTCTCTCATGACAGTTAGTGAGTGGCAACTTGACGTACATGAAACAAACAATATGCCATTTACAAAATCCTGTATCAGCTGATGCAAGAACGAATGAAAATTAACATTACGTTTGCTATTCTGACTGCACTGACGACGCACATCAGACCAGCAGAAAATATGCGGATAAGAGAGCGTTCCTAGATTAATTAATACATTTTATTTTACATAATCACAAAACAGTTGTTGTTAGAGTTACAAACTACACTTTGTGCTAAAGTAGTAATGTATAGGTGTTCAAAATGAAATGCAAACTAAAATGGTCTGTATTCAAATGAAACGTAACTTCAAACCTTGGGAGTTCTTTTTATGTTGTATCCCCACTCACCCTGCCATCCATACATGCTTGATGTTAATTCCAAAAGCCTACAGAAATATTGCAGGTTGTTGTTGAATTATTTTTCAAATAATTTGACGAAATATATTTCAAGCTCGTGTTGTTTCTAGCCAGTAATAGGAGAAAAGTGAACTTCTAAAAGATGGGATCAAGAGGCGAACGTGCTGCTACCTGTTGATGAACACACTCGGTTCACAACACGCCCTGCCACACCATCTGTTAGCATGCTGCCGAAACACTACCTGCCAAAAAAAAATAGTTTTCTCGTGAAAAATAACAAATTTCTTTTGTTATTTTCATGTTTTGTTACTGTACTCCACTGTATTAATAAAACAGGAAAGTGAGATGCACGTGGGTGATTTTTAAGTAATTCTTACGTTATTCCATGCCACATGTTTCCAACTTGAGTTGTTTAGTATCAGTAATAGCAAAGTAACTGCTTTGGAAAAGTCTGTGGTGAGTTGTTTGTTGGCGAATGAAAGTGCGTTGTCAAGCAAGTTCCCCGAATTATTTTAACCAGTCTTAACATATTAGCTGTAATGTCCAAAGTGTGATAAGAACTAAAATTGCCATCTCTCAAATGTTAACCCAAATTTGCTGTCTCTGATAAATTAAAAAAGAGTTAACAAATATTTAATTTTTTGCAAGGTTTTGTATTTTTACGTTTATAATGTACAAATCTTTTATACAGATGTCAGTCTATAAAAACCTGAAAATTTGTTTAGCATTACAATGGCAAGTGGATTAGCTTACAGCTTGTTAATAAAGTATATAACTGCCTTTTGATGCACCAGCTGATGGCGAAAGGATACATAAATTAACAGTAAACATTGGTGCTACTTTCGTCAGACTGTCAAAATCTTGCTAAGTTACATGAGAGAGAGAGTATCAAGAGAGTGTTGGTGCTTTTAAATGTCCTTTTGATGTCTTTGAAATGTTAGAAAGAAAATAAGAAAAATTAGTATCAAATTTTTGGTATTATATTTGAAGTGAACTGTAAACTTCCCTATTGTGTTTTATGGTTTTATTTTATAATCCTGTTGGTCCATTTTTTATGATTAAATTTTGTAATTAACCTAAAAAGCTTGAAGAAATCAATCAGTTTTTTTTTTACTTTGCATGTATACAGTTTGTAAGTTATTTAAAATTTTGTTTTATTATTGTGTATGCAAAGCCTTTATTCATGTTGGTGACAACTGTAAGGATTTAGAGATGTGATATTTCTAATTTAAAAAATGTGATGTCTACTGGTGCACAATTATGATGAATATTGCTTGAAAGCAGTTTTGGCAGTGACAATCATTGGTGCAGAAACTTGGTTTTTAAAAGGGTTTGTATTTAATTATCATAATTTATATCTTTTAAATAATCAATTAAAAACATGCATAGAAAGTTATGTTTTTATGATTATCAAAAAGTTTGATGTATATGATTATTTTTATGTTGTGTTAACCTTGACATGATGGCTACGGGGGTGTATTCAAAGTAATTTTTTCTGTTTCGTTTCGACAAAAAATTGTCCCCCTCAAAATTTTAATTTTTTTACGAAAGGAGGTATTCTATGCACTTTCAAGTGTTGGTTTGACATCACTATGCTATGAAGTTTTTATTATGAAAACATGGCAGGTGCGTGGTACAGGTTGTTTTTGTAACTGCAGGTGATAAAAATCGTGAAGTATTATATCTTCATACAAAAACATAAAAATATATTTCAAAACAAAAATGTTCTAATAATTCCAATTAACCTTTTTGTTATAATTTTTTAAACTTATAAGCCACAATGTAGGCAAACTGTTGTGGAGGTATTGTATTATTTAATTATGAAAAATTAACGAATAACGTAGAATAAGCCCACTGGTGAATTAACCTTTAGCCACATGTAAAAATTAAGAAGTTTTTTCATACTCTCAAGTGTGAAATAAGAGTTTTCATTCATTTGCTCTTCTCACCTTGTAAATGTTTTGAAAGAATCACAAGTTATTCTAACAAATTTACTGAAGCCATTACCGAAAAGTGTTGCTGAAAGAGTATTACTAAAAGTTTATGGAAAACTTATACACATTCAGAAAGGAAAGACGAGACTTTGTAACTTAAGCTCGACACACGTTACACAAAAATAATCATATGCAATAATTTGAAAGCAGTTGTTTGTGCATGCAAGTGTGGTACTAGAGTATACTGTAGTTATTAGATGCACACGAGAGGGGTGGTCCTGTAGTGTTGATCGTTGTAGAATAAATGTTAATTTTTAAGGGCTTTTACATGCACCATTTTAGTTCTAGATGGTATGCGAAGTCTTGAGACAGACCAGTTGGTCGGCAGCTCAAATTATCGCCTAGAAGACTGTAACTTTCCCTACCCCATATTTAATCGTAATTTTTCAGTTACGAGTCAAGTCAAAGACAACAAGACAGAGGTGGACAAATTAAAGGATGATAATAAGAAACTTAATGTGAAGGTATGTAGTTTTTTGAGAATTTGTAGTGTTACATTTGAAAGTAAATAAGGGAAAATGGTTTTCACTTGATAAATTTTTACAAAAAATAATGTTACATTTTTATTACCTTTAGAGCCTTTTATGCAACAATACTTTTTATGTTTAATAGCACAGTGTACCATTTGTTCATAAACTACATACATTTAAAATGAATGTGTTTTAGGAAGCTTTGCAATATCTTCAGGAATACATATAAGCAAATTCTGTAGAAGTAATTTTGATTGATTCATGGTACATGTTTCACCTTTTTTTTAACATGTCAGCTTTTCATTTTAGTAAACTAATTTTGTAGCATGTTTATTGTGTCACCATGAACTTTGGTAGTATAGAGGATCCTAGTGATGTCTTGCGAATTAGTGTGTCCATTGTAGACCTCAAAGAAGAAAATGATGGAGGCAAGTTGGATGACAAAACTCTCCAACAATATTCCAATTATTGAAATCTTTACATACATAATTTTGATGTAAGACGTAGAAATTGGCAACATTTTTAATGTGACACACTGGAATTTTTGTGGCCACTGAGCATGTGCGGTGCTGATAAGATATACTCCACTCTCGGTTACTTAACACTTTTCTGAAGCCCTGCTACAGTTGTACTTTCAGAATATTCCTCCGCCTCAGGCAAACATATCTTAACTAAGCGTGGAAAATTGCACCAAACGGACAACGCACTGCAATTGTGTGCACTCTGTGTAATAATATTTTACATAAGAACAACTCTTTCTTACTAAAGGCATTACCAACACACCTATTTTCTCACCGTTTTTGATTCATATTAATCGTTAATGAAATATTATAATTGAAAAATAAAATGTTAATAAAATGTCAATTAAACCACAA
This sequence comes from Clitarchus hookeri, assembly GCA_002778355.1. Taxonomy (NCBI): domain Eukaryota; kingdom Metazoa; phylum Arthropoda; class Insecta; order Phasmatodea; family Phasmatidae; genus Clitarchus; species Clitarchus hookeri. Next base: position 393,191 of record NQII01000489.1, on the reverse strand, counting down.
ATAAGGTTCTGTAATGAATACAAGTATAAAACGCTTGTGGTACACGGCATATGTAGGAAACAATGAAATACGTCATACACTGTGATTTTTCAAAGGTTTGATTCAGAAAGTGTAAAGAAACCACAAATAGACTAGAACCACGCACTGAAATGATGAACCATTTTTCTCTGCACATTTCCTGCAGACGGATATACTTTGTTATAAAGTTCCTCACTTTATAAGTAAATATTCTTGGGAAATCGTGATGTTTTGCGGTTGCTAATTGAATTTGGAATGACATTTGGAAGAGCTTTGGAAATTGGATGAGGATGAAGGAAATATTGCTTGTTATTTATCAGTGGCTTATACAAGGTGACAAGAGGTATCTGGTTGGAAAATAAATAGTTATCAATTAATAATTTGTTGGGGAAGAGGACTGATAACTGGATGGCTGTACATCGTGTTTTGTGTGCAGTCATCCAGTCATTAAAGACATTTCCTCAGTTATTAAATGGTCCAAATACTGGAAGATCTGTAGCAGTTTTACCATTGGGTCACTTACAAATGAGTACAGTGTTTGAAGAGCCACAGTGACCTGTTACAAAGTTGTCGCTCATTCATACCTAGTCAATTTATTTACGTGAAGATGTGATAAATAATATAATATATTTATTGTTTCAAGTATTAAGGAAGTGACATTACAGTTGACGCTTAATTAGGTATACATAAAAAAAATTGCGTATAAAATATTTAGTTCACAAGCGAGTCTGGCAGGCTAATTGAACTGCCTTATCTGCAGGTTGTACCTTATGGTAGAAAATAAACACAGAAATATTTCTTTTTAGTTAGCAAGTTTGAAGCCTTCTGTGTGGTTACAAATTATGATCACTTTATAGATTGTAGTTGTTGACCTTTCATATTCAGATGAATCTTTTAAGACATTACAAAGAATATTATAGTTCATCAACCTAATTTCAATTAGACCTTGTTTAATGACATGTAGTGCACCATTGTTGCACCCCACACGCTACATCCTTCATGAGCGGGATGTCAGGTGTTATTGTATTATGTAATGTGAATATGGACTAGAGAGTTACCTCAAAAGAAGTGACTGGCAGTTCACCTTAAGACTTATGTTTGTAATGAGTAAAATACTGATAATGCTTGTATATGTGTGCTCACTGTCAATCACACGAGGATGAGTCGCCAGTGGTCAGGCAATCTTGTTGATTGTTAGCATAGGCTGGCAAATATGTACCAGCCAGTCATGCGTGTTACGGGATCACGAGGCACGATGACCCGTAGCAATTACTTGGGGAACCACGTGGCATAGCTGGAGGAGATGTAATGAAAGTACTGAGCGCAGAGGTCAGATGGGTGTGAGGGGCTGTAGCAGATTGAAGTCCAGTTGTATTGGCCGTGATCTGTAATAAACGCTTCGTAGACTTGTTCTTTTACCGTCGACGACCCCACTTATTGTTTTATGTAGTGCATCGTGTTAAACTTATGTTTAACTCATTTACGTTAATTCAGCACAGGTGGCATTGAGAGAGAACTACTCTCGTGAACGCTTGCATCCCCGTTCGGGTGCAACACCATGCTACAAGGAAAATAATGAGAGGTGGAACTACTTTTACAGTTGCAGTAACCACGAAACTTATTGATATTGGTTGCTTATAATAAATGTGATTGGAAATGGAAAAACAGCTAAAATTGTTATTAGAGGTGTTTCGTGATAAAATGAGCCTTTTGAAATCAACCTATGGAAAATATCACTGCCCATAACTGCGTATATTTTAACATAAACAGTGACCTCTATACTCACAGTTAAGTTGGCAGCGAACTACGAGAAGTAGTTCCATGTTTTAATGTCTTAGTAGTCGTAAAGTTAAAAGTTGTTGTCACCTGCAATTCAGTTTCTTTTTGCTGTATGCAAATAATAATAAAATATGGCGTGATTCTAACACATATGTTTCTAACTCTTTCACATCATTGCCTGGCTGAAGTAATGTTCAAGTTAGCTGGTTCATTGTTTTGTTTTGGTATTTTTTTGCCCAGTTCACACTTGTATGTGAACAAAACAGCGGTTTACGATCAATGTGATTTAAAAAGTTAGTTTGTATCTTCTGAAATTGTTGACGTAATAAATAAAACTTTTTCATACATGTTCTAAGTGAAGTGGCATTGTTTGCTAGTGATTTCTGCTGTATTTCCATGTCATTTATTGTCCCATAAATTCTTGGAATTTCATATATCGACCTGGTAAAAGTGCTGCTTCATGCAATTTAAGTCTGTATAAATTTTAAACATCAAATAAATTTGAAGAATCTCAGATGAGTGTGTTTTGTTGTATGTACTTGCGAAATATGTTGTAATTATGACAGCTTAAATAAATGTGTGCGTGTTATTTAGTATTTAAGTGACTTCCAACTTACGATTGTAGAGTTAGTACCTCAGCAAGAAGTCACTCGTTTTGAAACAATAACTGCATGAAAATGTTTTATACTGCATATTAAACATTCTTTGAGTGTTAGGAATACGTTAAAAAAGTATTATAACATTGGTCTGAACTGTTTAATTTGTATGAGCCAACATATCAAACAGCAAGTACTCATTTCCATGACTATTCTTATAGGTAAGTAATTAGGGGGCATAATTAGATTCTGCCTTAACTGTGTGGATGCAGTTTCATGAAATGCTTTGTCATCGGGTAGATATTATGTTTTTAATATTGTGGTGAAATTACATTCATATCTGTGCATGCAGTTAAATTGTATAAGCGGAAAGTGACTTTTTTTGGTAAGCAAAGCTGTAAGCCTTAGCAAACGTTATGGGCTATGTGCTTTAGAAACTGCGTGGCTGGACAAGTACTGTTCAGCCGTTGAGTTTCATGACAATCGTTTTTGCTACAGTCGGTGCTCATATGTAATAGCAACGCCTGCCAATTGTTTGTGCGTTGTCGTGTAAAAAAGTATTGATTTGTGAGGTATTTATGCAATATAATTCTACTTGTAAATGTCGTTAGTCATAATTCTTAGGTAATTTAACGATTGTTTAAGGCACGTTGTCTTTTGTATGAAGGAGTGAAAACACTGTATTATCTAAAAGTATATCTTTCTTTAACGGGTGAACGTTTCAGCTGTAACACTTTTTAGAGGTGAATGTTCAAAATGTGTTGGCGTTGTTTTTATAACGGGATAAAGAATGTTGAAATTTTTTGTCGTTCTCTTGATTGACGACATTAATAAAACATATTTTCTTAATGTCCTCAGAAATGTTGACCACAGTTAAAAGCATTAATTTACATCCACATAAAAAAAAAATCATGAACATCAATCAATATTCACAAACCAATATTATTTGCTGAAGTTAATGTTTACGTGTTTATAGTGCTAATTACAATATTTACTACTTTTTGTTGATTATTTAATGGGTATGCAGTGGGCATATGAACCAGCTTATATAAACATCAGCTGAAAGTCATATGGCAGTGTTTATTTTGATAGGTTTTTTGTTTATTTTGAAAGTAGAAATTTAGCAGGATTTTTCAAAAGTGCTCTCTTTACCGTGAACAGCCCTTACTGTATGGTATGTTAAAACCTTTAAGTTACAAACTTTACATGACATACAGTACAAGTTGTCCATAAAGTCCTGCTATCATTTCAAAAAATCTTAACTTGGAAACTATTCTGCAACTCAAAAAGTTGTCTTAGTCACTCTGGAATCTCAGCATGTGCCTTACTCGGGACTTGTAGAACATCAAGGCAATATTAAAGTTTTGCTAATGTTTTAGCTAGCATGGCACTAACAGTTTCGATTGGTTCATTGATACTTGCGCGAAGGGTTGCAACGTCATTGGCAGGTGTTCTATACACACAATCTGTGATGTACTCCCACAGAAAGAAGTCCAAGGGTGTGATATCAGGAGAACATGTGAATGGGCCATTACGACCCATACACCTCCCAGGGAATTTTTCATTCAGAACATTCCAAATAGTCTGGCTCCAACGCAGTGTTGCACCGTCATGCTTGAAGATGATGCATGGCTGAAACTCTTTGATGTGCAGTAGCAGGTACAGTTCAAGAATGCCAAGGTAAAGAACTCCCATTATGGTTTTCTCTGTGAAGAAAATTAGCCCTATCACCCTATCGTGCATGAGGCCACACCAGATATTACGTTTTTGGTTGTCACAAATGTGTTCATGAAGACTGTGTGAGTTTTCCAAACCTCAAACTTGAATGTTATGGCGATTAACATATACAGACATGTGGAAAGAGTCTTCATCAAAAGCTGGCACTTTTTTAGGTACTCGTCATCATCATTGAAGACCAGCATGGCACACGAAAATGCATACTACAGAAGGCATTTATTTGGCTGCAAAACTTGAACCATTTGCACTTTGTATAAATGAAGACCTAACCACTTATGCAGTATTTTATGGACTGTTGATCTCACTTCCTGCAGTCCACGTGAAGCACTAGGGCTGCATAGGAATGCAGCTTGCACACTGTCAATGGTTGCTGGAAGCACAGGTGGATGTCCACTTCGAGGAAGGTCATGAACATAACACTACCTCTCTCTTCAGAATTGTTGAACAACCTCATTATGCTTGTTTCTCCAGGGATTTCTTCACGTACCGACAGTTGGAGGGTAGTTACGGACTTGGATCCAGCGTACCAGATGATACATTGAGCCTTTTCCTCGAGTCACAATTTTTATTCAATTAAATTCTGTAACAGATCATAAAAAACTATGGTTTGCAGAACATTAAAAAAATGCAGTGCTCTATCTTTAATAAGTTTCCAAGTTACTATGTTTTGAAATGAAAGCAGGTCTTGATGAACATCCTGTATTTACCTACTAAACATTAATACTATACTTAATTGCATGGATGTAAATGTTTGCCTTTTTTTTTTTTTTTTACAAATTTAAGAGAAATTAAATTGATAAATTAGTACACATTTTGTATACTCTAGACATTTGTTTATGTACATAAAATTGTATGTACAAATTGTACATATTTCTTTATGTACATAACATTTTATGAAATTTCCCATTAATGGTGCAGATGATTTGAAATAATCAGAAGTTTTCTTCTGCACCATCAGATCCTTTTAAATTGTGTTCTCATTTTTGATTCAAGTTTTATTATTACACTGAGTCCCTGTTCATGTTTTCTGTTTAGAAATTAATGCTTTATATTTTGTAGTTCTCAACTGCTTGCTTACGTGTCCTGTTGCTCTTGTTTTCATTACCTTGCACAATGCCATTTCCTCATGAAGTTCTTTTATTATTTCACTGATATCATTTGACATATTTTCTGTGTACAGTGCATTGTTAGTAGTAGTATAGGGTTCATAGTCATGAAATGCCTCAAATCAATCTTTAATTTCTGATAACCCCTGTAGTTGTTACTTTGCACTCCAGGAAATGTTGTGGTACCTATCATTTCTATTAGGGAATCTGTCTACCGGTACACCAATTTCAATGAGAGGGGGTGCTTAGGTGTAGTAGTTGGACTACTTGCTTCCCACCAAGGTGAACTGGGTTCGATTCCCGTTGGGGTCACCCAGGTTTTCACATGTGGGAAACTTGGCAGATGTTGCTGTTGGCCGGTGGGTTTACTCAGGACACTGCTGTCCACCCTTGCAGTCTGTCATCTTCACCTCATGTCACCCTCACCAGTAATCAGGGCCTCACTGTTAAGTGCAGACTGAAACTTGTCAAGCTCACCCTCAACCTTAATTTCAAAGAAGCGTGTCTTGCCATTCAAGTTCTGCAGAATAAAAGGTAGTGTTCAAGTAGGGTAGTATTGGTGAAGCTTGCCCCTGTGCCACAAAATCCACGCCAAGATGTGAAGAGAGAGGGAACCTGGCTCGTGCCCAGGCATGGTACTATTACTGCTGCCTACTGCAGCTGTTCCAAGAGCATCTTGCATCTCCGTGGGGACCGGTCGGCTGGGCTGGTGCTTGCCCCCCTCTGCTGTTGCTGTTCTCAGGAACTATGGTGGCTATGTTCAACTGGTTGCACTCGTCGTGGGCAACGGGGTGGTCACCGGCAGTTGGTCGCACTGTAACGTTTATAGGTAGAAAAAAGGAAGCGAGGACTCTGTGCCATAGTTAGGTGAGACTAGGGTGTATTCCAGTGTTGAAATTCCTGTCCACCTCACCCATGGTACACTTCCCCTCATCCCAGCAACCCGGGCATGCTTACCACTAACAAGTACTGACTGTGATGCCGTGTGCAGTGTTTCCTTCTACTTGCGAGAACACTGGACAGCAGCAGTTTCCTCGCAACTACCGAGCACTGAGTGTCCGAAGAGTTATAGCGAAAGACGGTTGTCGTCAGTCCCTTGCATTAGCTTGTGTGCGGGAGTATTTTCAGGGTGGCGGTGGATCAAACCCCTGCCAATCTGTGGTTATAATCATATTCACTGTACAGCTATTTCCTTCACACACGTGTCATGTTACTCGATTGTGGCCGTATAATTTCTTTTATCATGATGCCTTTGCTACTGTGATTCTCTACAGCATGATGATTCATCAGCTTCTGAGGCTGGTTGGTCAATCAGCAACCCTGACAGCAGGGTGCACGAGGTCAAGGGGATCACTCACCACTCGTACTTACATATTCTTATGGACTTTACCTGTTACATAACCGTTTATGTTTATCAAGCGAAAGTTCTACATCTTTGACCGTCTGTCAAATGTTGCGACTAAGCCTGCCCTTTTTAAATGGTTGGCGATTATATTGAAGTAAAGTTGCTTCAGGGCAGAACATAACCTTAGAGTTATGTCTTGCAAGCTGATGCATTTTGCCTCTTCATCTGCACCATTTGTGACAAAATATGTCTAAACACTGTGTTGTCAACAGTGAATTTTAAAAGCAGGAATAACTGCTAGATCCAAGAGTTATTAAATTGAAGTTATGTTATGCTACAAAAAATGTTTATAATCCATATTGGTTACTTCACAATTTTTTAAACAAATAAAAAAATGACCCCAGGTTTAACATGTCTGCCTGTGCTTTAAACACATTATATACAAGTCATTTAATACTGTTATTAATATTGAAGTACTCTATTTCAGATAAAACAAAACTTTCACTTTTATATTGTCTCATAATTATGTTTGTTTTGTAATCAGTGTGAAATAAAACGTGCATTGGCAATGACTAGTAAGAAATAGTTAACTTGTAAAATGTTATTAAATTGAATTCTGATACGCTATTTGTAAATTAAACATCTCTTACCTATTGACACATTTACTTTTCACCTAGCATTGGTTAAAACATATTTCATTGTTGTGTATTAAAAAATTGGTCTTTCTTTTATTATATGTAGACCCAAGTCTCTTTGCTTTTAGCTTTTTTTTTCTTCTGAACTTGCATTTTTCTCCAGTTTGTTAAGTTTCTCAATGTTCGCAGCAGGGGAATAATGGTTTGTTTTTCATTTTATCAGATTTTATACTTACATAATAAATAATGTCTGAATTCCTGATCCATAGTTAAAACATTTATGTAATGTTAAAATATTTACTAAATTTGAATTCACATGTCATGGCAGAGTGGTTACAGTATCAAATAAAGTTTTTTTACATGTACTTTCAACCTATCTTGTTAAATGACAAAGTTGCAATAAACATTTTTTTTATGTCAGGTGTAAATATGTTTCAAAATGATCTTTGAATGACAAGTGCAATGGGGTTGAATGACTACATGGATATTTTTGGACATTCGCCATTGCGATACAGATGTCTGTCGTGGAAAAACAAGACTGAACATGAAAAAAATACTTAAAAAACACAAGTTAACTATGGACGAGAAAATAAATATATGTATTCAACACTGGAAAATTCCCAGAGGGAACAGAGTAAAAAATACAGGACAGCAACTAGTTGCGAAAATTATATACATGCATACATGACCAACAGATAAGACATAGAAAACAACACAGGCTAGAAACTAGGCAGAACCCTAGTTATCCCATATGTTTGGGGTTTTTCTGAAGAAAATAAGACGTCTGGGTAACAAATGTGGACTACAAACAGCATTCCGGTCAAAATCCACTATTAAAAGTACAGTTACCAGGGTGAAACCAGCAACAAACTGAAACCCACAACTGTGTATCTCCGATCCCCTGCGAATGCAGCCATATGTATATAGGTGAAACTGGCAGAGCTCTTTCGACCTGAATTAAAGAACGTGAAAACAATTGCAAGAAAGGTTAAACTCGAAAATCCAGACTTGCTGAACATGCTTGGGAAAACAGTCATAAAATGCTTTGGGAAAATTCAACTCCACTCACCCAGGAAGCCGGCAAAATTAAAAGAAAAATCAAGGAATCAGCTTTTATTACTAGCAATAATAATATTTTCAGTCATCAGAGTATTGTCTGAATTAAAAAAATGTGGATGCCATTAATTAAGAGAGAAACATGTTTGCAGCACAGAACAACAGCAAACGCACAATCCATACGAGACTACAGCAGCTATTCATAACCACTCTTAGCTGCACAGCTAATATGGAGACAGCTCGACTGTCATTGGCTGCGGCAGCTATTCATAACCACTCTTAGCTGCACAGCTAATATGGAGACAGCTCGACTGTCATTGGCTGCGGCAGCTATTCATAACCACTCTTAGCTGCACAGCTAATATGGAGACAGCTCGACTGTCATTGGCTGCGGCAGCTATTCATAACCACTCTTAGCTGCACAGCTAATATGGAGACAGCTCGACTGTCATTGGCTGCGACAGAAAAATGGACAAAACCTATATAAACCCATGTTTCTTCAGTCGCACTTGTGTCCTCGGACCCTGTGTGTCGCTGCCTGAAGACGGGAACAGATAGCAGTTCCTTAAATGTTGCATTCTGTAGTGTCTGGGGAAGCTACTGTGTTTGGGTGAGTTTTTTCCTTGTCTTTGTTTTGCCAGTGTTGTCTTATTTGTGTAANAGCTACTGTGTTTGGGTGAGTTTTTTCCTTGTCTTTGTTTTGCCAGTGTTGTCTTATTTGTGTAAGCAAATAACTAGCCTGTGTTGTCTGTTGGTCGTATATATATATATATATATACCTTCATGGAATTTTCTGGCTTTGTACATATATATCCTTGACTACAGAATACCTGNGTATATATATATATATATATACCTTCATGGAATTTTCTGGCTTTGTACATATATATCCTTGACTACAGAATACCTGGGGCTCGCACTCTGTCATATGTGGTAAAACTGCAATGTTTGAGTGTGTGTATTTTTCAAGCAGGTTTCTAGCCTGTGTTGTTTTCTGTGTCTTATCTGTTGGTCGTGTATACATATATATATAATTTTCGTAACTAGTTGCTGTTCTGTTTTTTTTACTCTATTCCCTCTGAGATTTTTCCAGTGTTGTATACATATATTTATTTTCTCGTTCATAGGTTATTTGTCTTTTTTAATTACTTTTTGTGTTCACTCTTGTTTTTCCATGATAGACATCTGCATCGCAATGGCAAATGTCCAAATATTTCTATATAGTCATCTTTCAACGTGTGTCGTTTTGATTGGGTGGATAATAAAATGATAGTTCCAGATGCCTTACATAAGTTATGTAAGTGAAGGCTAGTTTTGGATGTAGGAAGTTTGTTTCTAACCATGAACGACATTTATGCCTAGTAATTATTTAAAGAGCATGTCTGTTTATACATCACAACTTTATAACTTTCCTCTAGGTGTTTGAANTTTATGCCTAGTAATTATTTAAAGAGCATGTCTGTTTATACATCACAACTTTATAACTTTCCTCTAGGTGTTTGAATTACATTTACGTAACATTCACTTAAAATGTTTCAGTGAATTGAATATTTGCCGAAGTCCAAATAAATTTCTCAAAGTGCTAAAACTCAGTAGGGTTGAAAAATAAAAAAAATAATTATATTCGTGCTGAAAAAATATGAAGTAAATGACAGCCNGCTAAAACTCAGTAGGGTTGAAAAATAAAAAAAATAATTATATTCGTGCTGAAAAAATATGAAGTAAATGACAGCCGCAGCACTAGTTGCATGTGCATGCATGAGTGTCACAATATTGTTGAGAATGTTTGTCACAGCTGAAGTTACGTAATAAAATAAGCAACACGAGTTTCCTCTTTATTCATTGTATTTGTTTTAATATTTATTGTGGTCTTCGAAGTAACCTCTCGTGTCTATGCTGTGCTCCCTCACCTACCCAGTTAAACAAACAACCCCATGTACTACATCCTGAAACACCAATCAAACGAACCATTATCAATTCTGACATCGTTAAAAGTCATAAAACTAACCAAAATACTGTCAAATTGTGAACATTTATATATTACGCTCTTTGAAATATGTCAGCATTGTTGGAACTGCCGAAGGATGTAGCATAGTAATTGGTAGTTAAAATATTAAATGTCACGTGGTACTGTTTTTGTTTATGTATAGTGGAAGGACACATTATCAGTACCTGAAAGTAGATCTTAAAAAGGGCTTCAGAAAAGTGTGAAGTAACGATGAATGTATTATAACATGTAATTGCAATGTGAGGTTGTATTATTCAGTAAGAAAACACTTTCCTCGTTTCTCCTCATTTTCTGATAAAATGGCATCTACTATTCATCCATTACTTCCTTTGTAATTTCAGGCTTCCTATCTGAACGCTTATTCCTATTTCACTTTCTTCAAGTCATTTCCATATGGTTATAATAGATTTTTTTCCTCAGAAAGAGAAGGATTTTTAGAGGTTGTGAGGCTAACCATTCAACGTATCAGAAAAACATAATTTATTAACTAAGAGAGATCAATGTAGAGGTAAATAAAGACATTTTAAAAAATCTTTTGTAGGAGCTAAGTTACTAGAGAAAATAGAAACCCTCAGCATTGTTTTTGGGCTATCCCCACTCTTTTATGACTCTTACCACTTGTTTACAGTTTCCATAAAAAAATTTCAAAAATTGTTTTTTTACTTGTTAAGTGTAGATAAAGACATTTTTTGTTTTGTAAAAGTCGTGCAATAATTAAATATTTGGATGATATTTCATAGAATTATTTTATACAAGTCTCACTGGAAGGTGAACCTGGTGGCATTTTTTAATGTAGTTGATGACTGTCGGTAGCTGAAACGTCAGCAGAAGCAGTTGACGGTCCAAGGCACGAGACTGCAAGAGCTGGATGCGCACGTGGCCGAGTTGAGACGCACAGTGGAAGAGCTGCAGAACAGGTGTGGTGATGTCAGAGCAGAGATCAGCAAAGCCCGCGAGGAACCAGCTGCGGCCATCGAGTTGCCGTGCGCTCGCAAGAGGAAGATGTGTGCAGTAGATGTTCAACCCAGTGACAGTAGCAAAGTGCCACGAAAGTGAAAATTAACCTACTTTTATCATGTCAGTAATTGCTGTATTTATGTGTTCTTAAGAGTTTTTAACTCATAAGATTTTATAATCTATTTTGTTCAAGTTGCCATCTACTTCGAATGGTAGATGTTTAGCAAAAGTGTAAATATGTTTTCCAGCAGTGTGGCAAAACCTTTCAGTAGGCATCAACTTTATTGCATGTTACTTTTTGTACAGTTATTTAATGACTCATAAATCACATGCGTAGAAAATGTTTATAAAAGTTAAAAAACTTTATCATATGAAAATTTTTGTTTTTATCTTTAATGTTATTTAAATAAAAAACTTTTTTTTTATTTGTAGGTGCATTGTATGTAATACAAGTCGATTAATTTATTCTTAATTATTTTTTTTATAAAGCTATTGTTATGTTTCCTGTAGTGGAAATAGTGGAATATGGGCTAACTATTGATATTGTGCCCAACCTGAAGCACAAAATTCCAGTAAACTAATATCTGAGGAAAAAAAAAAATATGTTTAGTATAAATTACCACTCACTAAAAAATGGTGCAGCAATGCTGTGAACATGTGAAACAAGACCTCGTTAAGAGCCGTTCAAGTCTCTCAACTCAACCGTGAGTATGCAGCTATCAGTACATTTGTGTATAAGTTGTATATCACAAGATGGTTATAACAGCTTGTGGTTCTGTCCACCAACTGATAAATGTAACAAATGTAACTTGTTCACATACATATTGACAGCTGCATCCTCCTGGCATCCATGCAACATTTTTGATTCCTATTTTACACTATGTGAAAACTTTTCTGTGTATATTGTGTTTTCTTTCTTTACAGATGCTGTGTGTCCACAAGTCATATACATAATGGGCACAGATTTATTATATAAATTTTTTTATGTGATGAATGAATGTGATGAATGTGTAGATAATTTTGCTCTTTTTCAAGCTTTTCAAAGAATTTTGTGAACTTTTGTAATTTTTTGATGAATGATGCATTAATTTCACAACTGTTAGGAAAAAATCAGTCTTCTAAATTTATCATGTGAGTTTGTTAGCCAGCAAAATCCATTGTTAATTGATATGACTTAGTATTATGTTAAGGAAGTAAAATTTTGCTGTACTGAAGTCACTTTTACAGAGCAGAGTTTTAAAAATTTCTCAGTTACATGTTGTACATGTCAGAAGTTGCTCGTGTTGAAGCACACGCCAACATTCCCTGCCCTCACAAGTCACATACTGGATGGAGACTTTGTTAGTTCTGAGGTGTTACGTGCCAGTACTCAAAGGTTGGATTTGAGGACACAACTCCTTACTCATAACTGCTCGTGGCAGCAGTGACTCGTGGATCAGGGTTCTTAGCAGGAGGAGTTGCTGACAGTAGGTATGGTATTGATGGTGGTGTTCCATAATTCTGCATATGCAACATCCTGAGGGGTGGAGATTGGGAGGATAGAGTTATGGGTCATGAGTTTTTGGCTTGCTTAGTCTTTGAGAGGATGTTTTACCAGTGGAAGGTGGTGGAGGGAACCAAACTCCTTCAAGCCTGTAGCAGTTGAGAAATAGAATATCTAAGTAGATGCTATGTCTGGATCTGGATTGGGGGACACATTTGTGCAGTGATTTGTATTGCTAAGTTGTTTGTGTTCCTTGAGGAGAGGAGGTGTTAAAAGGCCCTCAGATGTGGTTATATTTACTTGAGGCTCTGCTGTGTGTGTCTGTGGTGCATGGCTGAATTGAAGGAGAACTTGTGGTTGTATATTGTGGTTATGGACCCAGCCACACATTCATCATCCTCGGCACCAGTTTCGTGCCCAACCACCAACAGCATTGATGCAGGACCATGAAGTAGTGGATGCAGGGAGCACAGAACAATTGCTGCGGTCAGTGTGAAGTGCCCGTGCAGCGCCAGCAAACTGAGGTTGTGTGTGGCCGGGAGGGTGAACAGGGGTGCAGTTCTCAGATGGCTAGTTCTGCCTTGGCGTGACTCACGGCTCCCGACTACCCGCCGTCCATTGAAATTTATATTCTCAGACTCCAGAAACACGGGTAGGCGTGAACACATCTACCGCCTGGCCTGCTTGTTGTAGTCTACCGACGCTTCCGACGGTGCTAGGCGGGACGTGACGCGACACCTAGGGGTGAATGCTGAGACAAAAACACTCGCTCACGGATTCTTTCACGCCATATTGTTTTGGTGCTGATTATATCGGATATTTATTTATTGTTGATAAATAAGACGGTTTGGGTGGGATAAGTAAGACAGTTTGGGTGGAACCTCTGTTTCTGTGCTAATCTTTGAAGTAAGTATTATAATTATATTTTGCTTGTTTTAAAGATTTTAGATAAAATAATGTGCAGTGTTTTATAAAAAGTTAGCTTTTGTTGTAGATGGCAATAACCTCATTTCTCACTATTCTGAGTTAAAGCAAATACTTATGACAAAGATACTATGTAATAGAACAGAGTGAACGTTTTGGAAAATATGACATGCTCCACAATTGAAAGTGTGCATACATGCATTTGCTAAGTGTATTTCTGTAAAGTTTACATACATTGCAGCACTAGGCTCCACAATAGTTTTTCAGCCAATCATGAGTCCCTGAAGGCATTAATTCTTCTCATTACATATCATCGTTACATTATAGGCAGTTAGCACACAGTAAGAAGAATGTTGAATAGTTCAGTTCTTTCAATAAATTATCTCTTGGGATTGCCTAGAAGAGTTATAAAATTCAATGTAACTTATTAGTTAAATTCTGTAATTTTTCAATTTTTAAAATAAGACTTAATATTAGGGATTGAGCTATGATTGCATTAGTTCAGTAAGAAACATAGTTTGCTCCGCAATGATTACAAGATTTATGTGGGCAATAATATTGTGTAGGCCGCTTTAATTGAGGTAAAGATGACTTATTGTAGGTTAAAACGTTAAGTTACGAATCTATGTCAGTTTAGGTTACAATTGTAGGTTCGTTTTAAAATATTAAATTATTGTAGGTTAGTTTTAAAACATCAAGTTATGATTTTAGGTGAGTTTCAAACCAGTGTTAGGATATTATTGTATGATGTGAAGTAGTTTTAAAATTTTGGGTAATGATGTTTAAGTTTAGTACTAATTTCACAGTGAGAGCTGTGGATGAGTTAGCCCAAGTGCATTCCACCGAAGTTCGTAATGTTAATTTTTTGATACAGTACACTGTAGTGGAACAATATAAACTGTTTAGTCAGTATTTGGCATTTACCATACTAGCGTTATACATTTTATTTTATTTTAGGTTCTACAAAACATGGCAGACAACATTCTGGTCTCTTGCAACAATCAAATAGCTTCTCCCACGTAGTCGTAAACGCCACCTGATTTCCGATTGTCGTTTGTTAAAGTCACGTGCCCCAAATTGCTTTCTGATTGTTCAGCCAACATAGCCTTCCGTCTGGGGTTCCTAGAAATTGACAATTTGTAGGCTTGATCGGCGAACTCCCCCCTGTGGCTTTTAATTCGTATCGGAGAATGTGACGGGCGGGCGGGAGCGCCGTATACTACTCCCGCTTACCGCCTACTCAAAGGCATGCATCTGAGATTGCACCCCAGGTGAAGGAAGCAGGTGTACGTCTATCTGGTAGGGTGAATACTTGTTCCACTGTCAGTATGCCACTAGGCTTTCGGTTTTCCTGAAACTTTTGTTTTTCGCACACAGGAAAAAGGAGGCTGAAAATAAGCAGTGAAAGAGGAAAAAAAGACAAAAGTGTTTGCAAAAAAGGAGAGGAAAAAAGAGGTGGAAACAGAGAAGGAAAGAAATCTAAGATTTCTACATGTGCATTGGCTTAATGCTGAAATTAGGAGTAAACATTGTGGCTTACCAAAATATGAGAAAAGAAAGTGACATTTTTTGCTCTCTCTTTGCGTTATTGGTAAAATTCTGTAACAAAATAACTGTTGTATACAAAAGTGCCATATTAGATGAACTTAGAATTCTGGAGGGGCATTGCAAGCCAAGGTAGTAGCATCTTTTATAACAACTGCTTTTGTTGGTGCTGCAAATTAAATTCAAATTGCAAGCTTTCTTAAACCATTACACATGTTTGGGACAAGTTAAGAGTAACTTGCATCTTTTTTGAACCTTGAGGGTAAAAAATACCGGAAAATACTGCAAAGCACAGCATTTTATCTGCGGCTCGTATTTAGGCAGGAAGTAAACATCTATGTACAGAATGAACCAAGTACTAAGTGCTGCTTAGTAAACATGTTATGTGGCACTATATAAAACAATTTTAACACGGAAAAAAAAAGTTTTTTTTACTAAGGACAAATAAAAAAAATGATAGACAAAAAAAGATGTGGACAGAAATTTTGCAGTAGTTTGTCAGTCAAAAACTTGGCTCAGCTTGTAGACCTCACGGTTTGGGTGAACTTGGAGTAGCGTACACATTTTGATGATCTTCCATGTACCTGCAATGGAGGAAGTACACAGGCTAAAGAAGGTATCAAGTCAGTCCTTTTTATTAATAGCATATTTAGAAATAAGTATTGCTGTATGTAAACAATATAAGACTGTATTAATTGCATACTAGACATTCTACTCCTGCTTTACACTGATATGTTTTCATATTGATTGGAAACAATTATGATATGTATTGTGGTATTCCTACAATAGCAAAAATGTGTAGTATCACTTTTATTGTGTATTTGTTTAGGATTAAAATTCTGGTAGATGTTTGTACATTATAAAATATAAATGGGAAATTGCATACAATGCAGTAAGTAACAAGACGTCTGTGGTTTTGTGGCCAGTTGTCCAGCCTCTCACTACAGTCATGTGGGGTCTAATTTTGGCAGACCAGACTCCATATTTTATAAATCTGGGTGGGTTTTATAGGGGACCTCCGTGGAGCAGAAAGGTGGTGATCTGGGTTGATTTTCCCACGAGGGTTGTCGTGCTGACCCCTCTCTGCTCCTCTGTACTGAAGCTATGAGCTGGGGCGGTGCTTGGGCAGGTAATCCCACTAGTGGCAGTGTGCCTGTGATTATAATAACAATGATATTTGTCAATTACAAGTTAACGTCTTTAAACAGACTACAAATGCAAACATCTATGAACAGGAAAATCTTCAGATCTGCCATTACAATCTAAATGATCACACTATTCCTCAAGTTTACAGTTATGTCATCACATGCTTGATAACTGCACTGTTCCTGTTCTGTGAGCTACTATTTGCTCCATTTCTTACTAGTTATGTTATTCAGTACAGTCGGTTCACATTATCTGCAAGTACAGTAGAAACCCACGGATACGACTCCTCGCGATTTCCGGGAATGAGGTCGTACGAGAGAAATGGTCTTAATGAGAGGTCTGTAAAATTATGGACCAATTTTGACTTGCCCCCAATCC
Source organism: Clitarchus hookeri (assembly GCA_002778355.1). Classification (NCBI taxonomy): domain Eukaryota; kingdom Metazoa; phylum Arthropoda; class Insecta; order Phasmatodea; family Phasmatidae; genus Clitarchus; species Clitarchus hookeri. The sequence goes on along the minus strand of NQII01000489.1, from coordinate 376,478 downwards.
CTACACGTCAAAATGTGCAATTTTTCGTATGAAGTCCACGTTCAATCGTCTATGGCACAAAAATGACAAATTTTTTAGATTAAATATAAATTTCTTTTTATATGCCGACATCTTCTGGGACACATTGGACTAACCCTTCTTGGAAAATAAACCTAAACAGCACAACATGTAACTTTTAGTGAGTTCAAAGTCTATTTTCATTATCTTAATGCAGGAAAATTGGAGGCTTTATTGCTGGATGTTAACTTATTACACAGGTTTTGCATCCTGTATATGCCATTGTCACGTGTGGCCATGCTAGCTGTGGTAAGGGGTGAGGAGGGTGGCCGGTTTGCTGCCCCCTCTGGCAGCTGGAATGTGCATATGAACAATACCGCTTGCCTGGCTCTTATGACTATATAGACGAGCCTTTGTGAGATGGGCGATAAAAGTAAATGTGCCGGGTTTCCTGTTCAGACATTAAAATAGACAGGCAGACAAGAAACTGATGTTTAAATACAAAGCCTAAAGGGCCATTCAAAGTATATGAGGCAGCCTGGCTTACGGTAGTGAAATGGGCGTCATGCAGATTGTTTCTTTTCTGTACTTTGTTTAATGAACTTTGGGAAAAAGAGGCATCATCATTGGTGGGTGCATCCAAATACTAGTGTATTCCATTTTAAATTCGGCTTTTACCAGAAATATTATTAGGAATTAATTTTAATACAATCGCATGTCAGTACGTGGTTTTGATCTGCCTGTTTTTCAATTTCACAAATAACTTAGTGTATGTTGAACATTGTGAGCGACCGAGTGGCGCTTGCCCACACAACACGGAACCGATTTACTGTAAAACGTGCTGGCTGATGAGCTACGTGTCTGTTTTGACTACTACATACTGCGTTCCACGTGACTGAACTGCTGCCAACACCATCACATTTACTTAGTTTGCAGCATCTGACCACATCAGTTACGTTCTAGTATGTAACCTGCCGCACGTTGCCCGCTGCCTTTGTAAGGGCTCTGTGCAAGTTGCACAGCAGTACATACATTTTACCAAGTGCGAGTCCATTTTGAGTGGCTTCTTGCAGGAAAATCAAAGAATGTGTTATTGAAATATTAACTTACTTCAGTGGATACATGTTTTCTGAACAAACTGTTATCCTCTATGGGCGTGTAAGATACAGTACCATGTTGTCGCCAAATAATGCATAAGCACTGAGCCTGAAAGCTGCGTAACTGGTTGTAAGTGCAAAGTTTTGAAGGATTGATTAATGTAGATAAAAAAAAATAATGAAATAACCATATTTATTTGCCTCTACACAAAAAATAACACTTTTTTTTTTTTAAGTAAAGTAATATTTATCCCCTCAAAAGGCAGACATTTACCAAATAAAATACAGTTTTTGTATATACAATCTCCAAGTGTGCACTGCATCTATTGTGAATGAAAAAACTGCATCTGCAATTTAAAAATCAGCTTTGAGCCACTTGTTTTGAAAGCCAAGGAAGGAAGAGAGGCTGGAAGTGATAGATTGAAAGGGGGTGAGAAGGGGAGAGCGGCACATGTGACTAACTGAGACCTACCTCCTGTTGAGCCTCTGGTATGCAGTACATATTTATTGCTTTACGCAGAAACAAAAAAAAATGGAGTCGGTGACAGCACACACTAATTCGAGCCACAAAAGTAATGTTTTTTTGTAATACGGCACAGAGTTTCAGCTTCATCTATTACTCTAATAACCTTCACATATAATGTATTCACGGTAACTTCAAGATTTTCTGAAGCCCTGCTAAAGATCTACTTTCAGGGAGCAGATTATGTATCCTTCTGCTGTATGTAAACAAAACATTGCCATGTGACACCTGTCAAACGTTTTGTAAACAAAAACAGAGCCATGCGGGAACTGTCAAATATTTTGTTAACAGTGTCCATGTGGGAACTACCAAAATTTATTTTTGAAGAGAAACAATGCCATGTAATCTTAACTGTCATATACTTTAATAAAATTCTCCAAATGTCTAAAAAATGCTAATCAATTTAGCAAAATATTGTAATACATACAAAAAGGTAGATTGAAGTATATATCGGAACTGTTAATTATATAATTTAATTAAAGTTTACTTATTGTATTAAGATTTATTTACATATTTGGTGTAAGGAAAAAGTTAAATTTTACATAATAAACTTTTGGAAGTAGCACTCAGGTTAAAGATTTCACTGTGATAAATGGTACCGTATTTTATCGCATATAAGTCGCACATTTTATTTAAAAAATTTTATTGAAAACTCGGGGTGCGACTTATAAGTGAGAAAAATTCCTCCAGCCCCGCACTAACGTTTCATTTACTACGAATTCACGGCCCGCGGCTCGATTTCCAAACTCTTCAGCGAACAAAATCACTTTCATTTTGAAACCTGCAGTGTAGGTACATCGCTTTTCCATCAAGAAACTGTCGCACTTCTTCATTGCCACAACATTAAAACAACACTACGTGCGGCGCAAAGACGTGTAAGTCACGGCTAACATTTGGTACTCAAGAACCAACGCTAATGTGCTGCTATCTCTTACGCTCCACAAAAAGCTTTCGAAAATAATCGATTACCAGTTATTGACCAAAAATCGATTCCTTTTCATTCTTTTAAAATATTTTTTTCTGTTAAGGATTGCGAAGGGAATTACGTAACGGAAATATTCAAATGCCTTTCTATATTTTGCACGTTTATTTAAAACTTACAAAGATAAACTGCAGAAATAACAACGCTAATACTAAAATTACATCTTAACCTAGAATTATCTTATAAGTAGAAAGGATGTGTTACGTTAGTTTTATAACCACAATTCAGCGTCTCCAATATCCAATATGGCGTGGTTATACTTCTGAAAAAAACGTGCCCAAACGGACAAGATGGAGTGTATGAGTCCGCTGGACACACAATGAAATTTATATAATTTCAATTAATAACGGTGAAATCTTTACCCACGAGTGCTACGTAAAAATGTGAATATATAGTTTAGCAATATTAACTTTACAATTACGGCATTAAATTTATACATATTAATATTTAACCTACGAACTATTTCTTTTCAGCTATAACCAACATGTCCCTTCAAAATCCGTTGTTAATTCGTACGGACTTTTAACAAATTATTATAATTCATTGAAAAAATATACTTAAAACAACCATTTTATACAGTGCTTCAGTGCTAAAAGCAAGACAAAACCTTTTTCCATATACAATTTTTTTATAACCAATTGAACATGTAACTCCTAGGGTGATTTTTCAAAGGTTCTTTTCAAAAGTATCGAAGATACCGTGAATGGATTATACAAAACATACTACCTGAATATGAACTTGTCATTATCTGTATGCTCACAGCTGTGTCAAAGAGAGATAGTCTGTTCCTCCTTTCAGCAGTACAATTTTGTTTATTTATTATTGTGAGTGGTCTCTGGGCTACTGAACCTTGGTGCACAACACAAACATTTGTGACCTTCATTGAAGAGGTGGACAGTGATGTGTTAGTGTGGTGTGTCTGTTTTTACATCTTTCCCGCTTTCAAGTTGTACAGTCAGTGACTGAAATAAATGCAATAAACCTATTTTTCAAACTAATTCCTTCAAATTTTTTTATTTTATCATTTAAACTTTTTCCGGTTCCCCAAAAAAGGGTTTTTACGTTGAGGGAAGTTTCATTACTTGGGTCGTTGGGTGAAGAGTTGACTGTACATATTTGTAATTACTTAACATTTATTTCTGCCTGTTTTCACTTTGGAGGGTGAACATGTTGCAAGTGTTTCAATGTAAATGACCTCGGCGACATATACTGGATACCAAACACACCACTTGTATGTTGAGAGATATCAATGAGTGGTACTCTAGATATTTAGATTTTATCAATAGGCTTTTGAAATTGTACACACAAATGATTTATAAGGTTAAGTAATATAATATTACTCAGGCAACACAACAAATGGTGTAAAATAAAATGTTTTCATTTTCATATATCACTTTGACATGTAGTATGTCCAATCAATCTTTTAATGCCAATAGTTGTGCAAGATTGAATTTGCCACAGAGACAGCTGCAAACTGTTAACGAGTGAACATGTAATGTATAAAGTGGAATAATGGTGTATGGCGCACAGGGACTGGAGGTTGGCTGCATGTGCTTAAACTCGTAGTGTGCTTGGCAGCTGAACACTTGACAACAACGCAGTGTTGCAGCCAGTGCACTTAGCTACGGTTCAGGGGGTAACGCAATCATTTACAAATACGCTAATGTTTGAAATTATTATTTTAATAAGTATTTAATGTTTTTTGAAATATGGTTGGTTAAAACCGCTAATGCGTATTCTGTTACTTCATAAAAAAAATTTCAAACTTACGCTTTTTTTTTTAAAATAGAAATTGGCATAATGGATTTATGGTTAAATACATCCTGACTAATTTTAAATATGTTAGGAATACAATTTATTATTTCAATTAATATTATAACTTTACGTAAAAAAAATATTAGGCCAATAAGTCCAATGTTCCAAGCCACTTCCAAACTTTTCAAAAATATTTTTAGGAAAAATGTGTGTTGTTTAAAAAATAAATACTGTATCTGTTGTATAACTATTCCATTTTCTAGTGAATTGGAGTATGTTAAAAATCCTTCAAACTGCAAGTAGAGTCGTAATAAGTTATTAACATACTTACTTGTGAATTTTCAACAGTCTCACTGTCTCGCGATGGATATGTTCCAAGTGATCTAGTTGGAGCTGCTTCAGTGTCCTGATGAATTCTGGTTGTTCTGTGTGAATATTAAACAATTTAGAACTTTCCTTACAGGCATCATGCAGTCATTGATCTTTATAGACTTGAGTGATGGGGACGGGTTAAGGTCACCACATTATCAAGAATGGGATAATTTTAGTAGCAACAATTTGTATACCCTCTACCGGTTGTATTATGATACTGTATTTTACTATTAAGATCCACTTAATTGTACATACATCATTATTAGCACAATTTATCCATTTAAAATTGTCTTTTCAGAGGTTGTGCTAATATTTCAGTTTTTTTATTGGTTAGTGGTAAACAGCTCTATCTTTTGAACATTCCAGTATTGCAAGACTTTGATAACCTGCATGCTAACAGTTACACAGGAAAAGGAGTGTGACAAGTTTGTGTGTTCAGTGCAAGAATTAGCATTATAATATATCCATATGCAGCAAAAACAATTATGACCGGTTGCACATTGAAGTTCATCTCTCGATCTGAGATCATGTCCGCACTTGATCTAAGATCGACACAGAAAACTGTTGCACCATTCGAGTTCAGAACGTGACTGGCGATTGAGATGAACTTTGTTTTTAACCGCCGAATATGGTGGATCAAAATCTTGATCCAAGAACAGAGTAATAGTTAAATAGTTTATATATGAATCTGTTTGTTATTTACTGTTGTAAAATATAAAGTGAGACATATTACAAACGCTTAAAATTTTATGCTTTTTTTTAATTAAAGAAGTATTGATGTTTTGTAAAGAGATAACAAAATTTACGCTTATCCCTCCAACAAGCATTCACTACAGAAAACTGAAACAGCCATTCAAAACATGATAAACTTTCAAAACATGATAAACTTTCCTAATTTTTCATTAGAGTTACATTTGAAAGTGAATCTCACATCAAAATTTTTGCTCGTGGAAGAGCAGCCGGTGCCGACAAGTGTAGTTTGAAAATACACCAACAAATAGTGCTAAGGGTTATTTTTTTAAAACATAAAGCAACATTATATGCACTTAAAGATTATTCAGTAAAATTTGTACAGCTATTTTACTTAAAACAGATAAAACGTTGCACCACCTAGTTTTATGTCAACTAAATTCTTCAATAATATTAGTATTAAAAATGATGAAAAAAGTGTGTGGAAAGTGTTTTAAAACAAACAACAAACTGGAATGGAAATTTTGCAGTTATTCAACCAGTTTATGTACAAAAAATTGTAGTCTTAAGAGAGAATGTCTACAAAAACTCATTAATTGCCTCCAATCATCAAAATAAACAGTTTTATCATGATGTCACGAAATGATGTCACAGTGTTTCATGCCAATCCTAGTTCCAAACAGAGATCAGGAGATCTACGATTGGAACTCGGCCTGTCGCATTGGTGCAACACTTTTAAATTGGAACTCGAATCCAACTGAAGATTACGTCTTCACCAACATCATTCTGTTAAGGGACAAAAATGTGTAACTACATGGTTATCATTTATAAATATCTGTGTACTGTACTTAAATTTTACTGTATAATGATATGAGTTTGTGAAAACTGATTGGCATTTACGACAGATAATAATGCAAGTACTCAGTGTTTTACCCATGCGATGCTACAACAAAATTGAATTATTTGTTGGTTCACAGCCAATATAAATGAAAGCGATGGTTGAAGTTGCTTTTGACTCGTTACGGATGCCACATATTTTGCTATGGTTTTCTAAGCCTTTGAGCATATATTTAATACATATATTTTGTGTCCCAATAGTGAAAGTTTTTCTCCTTTATATGATTCACATAGTACATTTTTTTTCGTATTCTCTTTTAATTTATTAAAATTTGAGGTTCATAACACATAACAATCAGGAGATATGTAAAATGAGCTAAATGCAATATAATTTTTCAAAATAGACTGCACATGGGTTGAGTCCAAAAATTTAAGCATATACCCCAATACCTTCAAGCCATGGCAATTACTGGGATAAAATAATACGTTCATGTTATTGGCTGGTCATAGATAGAACATTTTAAATCTTTGGTGAAAATTCTGTATTTGAAGTCCAATTGAAACTTATTACTTACAACGTTACCAGCTCTCAACACAGATACATTGGGTTCAGAGAGAGAGAGAGAGAGAGTTATGTTGTGAATTGTTGGAGTACACTTTTACTGCTGGAAAACTACTCGCATTACTATACAATTGCCACTTACATGTGCTTGAACACATCACCCGACATAAGTGGTTTTATTGGTCTATCACGTCAGGGAAACAGATGGGGTGTGATGTTCTTCCTCTAACTGTGTGGAAAACAGGCTCGAGGAGTGATGGAGGTTTGGCACCTGTGAGTGAACAGAGTTGGGGAAGAAAGGAAATTTTATTTGCTAGCATTATGCTGCAAGAGTACAGCCGCTCTTAGATTGAAGATCCCAATTACATAAAACAATATTTGGACAAGTGTAATTTAATTTGAATTTCCAGTATTTTGCAAAAATACAGTTTAAAAACTTAATACTCTATTTAGTTACAACGTGTACCATATATTTCCTACTTGATTCTGCATAATAAATCACCTTACTAAATGTGTCTGCTAAATTCAGTCTCATCCTTTGTGTTTTTGTATACATACACGTATCGTGTGTGTACACATAGTTGCAATGAAAGGGGTTTGCAGCAGTTGCCTGTTATTCAAGATCCCCTAGCTGCCCCCTCTGGTTTCACCTCCTACCAACCCTGTGTCCACTGCTGGACCGACGAGCCACCTGGCTTGTCCGATGCCAGCTGCATTGTACTGTGCTGTTTATGTTTATGGGACATGCAATCTAAAGGTGACACCACTGCACATGCCTATCCACCAAGTGTCTGGGTCGCCGGGTGTTACTCTCCTCTTGCTCCTTCAGGGGTCTCGAAAATCTGTGAGAGGGTAGCATACACTGCACAGCTCCACTTCCTGTACTCTGGCAGGGACTCCCTATCCACCTCCGCCTACTCAAAGAGAATTCACCACCTGGGAGGCTTCTTCGTGGGATTTGCCAGATTGCACGACAGAACTCCATCACAATCCACCACTGAAGGCCTTCACAACTTGCTTGTACCTACTGTCATGGTCCGTGTACTGTCCATCCAGCTGCCCAGATTATACAGGGAGGTGCAGCGGTCATCTGTACACTCCCTCAGCTCGACGTTCATGCCCGGTGGTGCCGTTCGCTACCCAGGAAAACACCAATAGAGACTTAATTTAGACAATCTTGTCTATCCACAGTGGGCAGCTGCAAGCTATCCTGTGAAGAGTAGTTCACTTCACAAGGTCAACAAAAGTGTCCATGCGACTACCGCTGGTTCACATCCACTGACCAGCTGAAGATCGACTGATGATGAGTGCCTCTGCCCTCCGTATTTTATAATCTCGCAGGTGGCATGGCTAAATTAGATAAATGGGCTGTCGTGCTTTGTAGTTCCTAAGTGTGCACGTACTCGATACTCTCCATCTCCCTTGCTCGGGTATCCGATCCCTCTGGCTGTTTAATAATCCATGTAATAAATTTACAAGATAGTTTTACTTCAAAACTTTTAATTGATCAGATGATTTCCCGAGCAGCTAGAGAGAGGGGGAGAAGTAATAACTGTGCATTCATGTCATATGTTTGTGGTTCCTGGTACATAATAATTAATGAAGTAATATGGTTGTGCATGGATTTCTCCATTATTAAATTACCATGAAGTTTCAGATGAATTTAGCTCGAAGAAATGACGTATGTGATTGAACTTTATTTTAGTATGGCAAATATTAATTACTCACTTTGGGAGAAAAAGAAAACCTTTTTGTGAAATCACTTGGGATATTTGCTGTATGACAAAGAGCATGAACCAGTACATATTTGTATTTATTGTAAAATCGTCATGTTGTAAATATGTTTTCCTTATTTCCTTGAAAAAGCTATCATATTAACAGTTTACAAGAGAAACATTACATAGGCATCTAGTTTATAGTCCAAAACAAATATTATTGTGATAGTAAAATAATTAGGAACAAAGTTGTGTTAAGGTTTTATCTGAGATATTTACAAGATTGATTTTTGACCATATTTTTGTAATGATGGGAAACTTTTATGCAACTGAAGCAGTGTGTTTTTAGTATATTTAATACTTACGTGGTTCCTAAAGGTGGTTAATAACTTTATTCACAGTTATTGTATATTTAGTATTGATTGTGTGTGATAACATTAACACAAGAATAATACCCTGCCCACTCACCTTTTTGCAAGGTTGCATCAGTTTGTGTGTTGCTAACTTGGGAACAATTTATCCAGTAAAGTGAGGGTGGCCAATGTGCAAAAATGTTTTTGAAGGGTTATTTTGTACCACAGTTTTAAATTGGTGAAACTACTACTCTGATTTAATGCTTATATCTCTGTTTTATACTGCCAATTTCTACAGAGGAAACTGAACACCTAAAATACCTAAACCACTTGTATATGTTATGTATTTCATAATTAAAATGTACAGCTACCAGTGTCATATCCAATATGAAACATTTAAGTATATTGTCTGCCAGTGTTCCATTATTGTATGAGTGATTTGATTATTCAGTAGGACAGCAATATTGCATCTAGACAGCATCACCAAAGTACATGTTTAGTAATTTTCAATGTATGTTATGATCCTAATTATTAATTATCAAGATAGCTGCTACAAATTAATTTATTGCACTATCTCATTGACAGGTCAACTCTATTGTAATCTTTACAATTTTCGTGTTATAAAAATGTTGGCTGAAAATAACTTGAACTGTGTAACTGCGCGTTACCTCTGCATGTGTGGCAATGTTTTGTTTATTTTCAAAATAATCAATGCATTTTGACATTTGAATAACTATTCATGTTATATATCTAGCATTGAAATTGGCAGTTTTGAAACAAATTTGTAATTAATTTTCTTAGAATATATTTAATAAATTATTTTACTTTATTAAGTTTTGCTGTGTCATTTCCTTCCAAAGAGTAATTGTCTTGTGAGAGTTTCTATCACAGTTACAAAACTCGTCACACATAAAAACCCCTTTAAGAATTTAATTAAATTTTTGTCAGTTTGCACAACACATCACTTGGAACAACATTAACAACTTACTTCATTGTCAATTGTTGTTACATGATTATTATGAACAATAAAATAACAACGATTTTATTCCTGGCGGTTGACAGTTGTTCCTGGCGGGGTCACTTCTGAATTTCATTTTCGTACGTGGGAATCGCGTCGAACGATGCCGCTGGTCGGCAGATTTTCTGGGGGATCTCCGTTTTCCTCAGCCTGTGCCTTTCGGCGCGGTTCCATTTCCACCTCATTTCACCCTCATCGGCTCTCAAGAACTCATTACTAAGAGCCGCTCAAATCTCTCCACTCTCTACTCTACAGTTGTTGGAAGCCAAAATATAAAAACTGAAAAAGGGCAAGCAATACATTTTTTTTTGCCACTTCTGTGAGCAAATATTTTGCCATGTTTTCAACATACAGTAGAACCCTGTTGCAACATTTTTTTTCCAGGGAATCAGTAAAATAAAGTGACAACTTAATAAGCACGAATAAACACAATGTTACCCCGAAGGGAGCTAAAGAGTAAGGTAGAGCAAATCTGGCTGCTAAAGTAGTGGGAAGAGTGGACAGACTGCCTGGTGTGATGGAGGTACAGTGTACATAGCAACTGCTTTGTGCAGACTGTTTGCTTAGCGTAGCAATTTAGTACACTATGGTGCATTATCTAGTTATATGCATGGTGTGCTGTCTCTGTTGGCCATTTACTCTATTATACATGGAGCTGTGGATTGTATACACTGAAGAGCCAAAAAAACTGGTACACCTGCCTAATATTGTGTAGGGCCCCTGCGAGCATGTAGAAATACCGCAAGACGACGTGGTATGGACTCGACTAATGTCTGAAAGTATGCAGGAGGCAATTCACACCATGAATCCTGCAGGGCAGTCCACAAATCCATAGGAGTGCGAGGCGGTGGAGATAGGTTCTGAACAGCATGTTGCAAGGCATCCCAGATATACTCAATAATGTCCATGTCTGGTGATTTAGGTGGCCAATGGAAGTGTCTACAGTCAGAAGAGTGTTCCTGGAGCCACTCGGTAGCAACTCTCGACGTGTGGTGTGTCACATTGTCCTGCTGGAATTGTCCATGTCCGTCAGAATGCACGATGGACATGAATGGGTACAGGTGATCGGACATGATGCTTACGTATCTATGTCACCTTTCAGAGTCGTATCTAGACGTATCAGGGGTCCCATTTCACGCCAACTGCACACGCCCCATACCATGACAGAGCCTCCACCAGCTTGAATAGTCCCCTGTTGACATGTAGGTTCCATGGATTCATGAGGATGTCTCCATACCCGTACACGTCCATCCGCCCGATACAATTGGAAACGAGACTCGTCAGACCAGGCAACGTGTTTCCAGTCATCAACAGTCCAATGGCGGTGTTGGCGGGCCCAGGCGAGGCGTAAAGCTTTGTGTCGTGCAGTCAACAACGGTACACGAGTGGGCCTTCGGCTCCGAAAGCCCATATCAATGATGGTCCGTTGAATAGTTCGCACGCTGGCACTTGTTGATGCCCCAGCATTGAAATCTGCGCCAATTTGAGAAAGGGTTGCACGTCTGTCACGTTTAATGATTCTCGTCAGTCGTCGTTTGTCCCGTTCGTTCACGATCTTTTTCCGGCCGCAGCGATGTCGAAGATTTGATGTTTTACCGGATTCCCGATATTCACGGTACACTCGTGAAATGGTCGTACGCGAAAATCCAAATTTTATCGCTACCTCGGAGATGCTATGTCCCATCTCTCGTGCGCCGACTATAACACCACGTTCAAACTCGCTTAAATCTTGATAACCTGCCATTGTAAAGCAGTAACCGATCTAGCTGCCGACCGCATCGCGTTACTCTGATTGGTCCCATACCTCTGTTATTTGCATAAGCACGCCTATACCTGTTTCTTTGGCTCTCCAGTGTACATAACACATATGGCCTTAATAAAAATTAAAGTAATATTTTTATCACGTGAAGTATTTGCCACTTAGTCCTATTTTACAAAATAATCAACAATAAACAAAATACAAGATATTTTTTTTTTTTTATAAATATTAAGATTGATGTAGCCCGCATGCACGNGCCCGCATGCACACACACACACTATATATATAAACTGTTGTTGTTTTCCTTGTTGCAGCAAAGAATTGCCACAAACTTTGTGATTTAAATAAATGTATCGTATGAAAAATCTGGACTTGGCAAGTTTTTGTAAGAACTAATAATGAGCTGTCTAAAGAAGGCCTGTGCGACACCCTCTCATTCACCATTGAAATATTGCAGAAAGTAACTTCATAATTTTTGGTTTTCACTTAAAATAAAAGTAGTTAAAAATGTGGCAAGTCTGTTGACAGATATGCTGCAAAACTACCCACTCGTGCGTTACTTGTATCTTACTGCAGGCCAAACGGAAGCCAGATGGTACCCTGCGTAACACTATGGGAGGCAGGTCCCGACCCCATTACTTGGTAGGGTGAGTAATAACACTACCTCTTCCTCTATCTCCCTTGTATTACACTACAGGCATGTATCAAGCAAAACCAGTTTTTAATGTAATACATTTTTCATTCAGATTGTTAGTTGGTAGTTAGATATTTTTTGTAGCTCACAGCCCTTAGAAAACAATACTTTTACATGAATATTTAGAAAAATATAACATACTGCAAAATAAAATATTGAGGTAAGCTCCTGTAAAAAAAAAAAACTTTTTTATTGTTAAAAAACCTATTCATTATTTTTGTCTTATTTTTATTTTTATCTACATCTAAATAATTTTCCTTTTGCACAAAACAATAAAAAGTTTCTATAGGAATGCCATTGTGGCTTTGCAACAATCAGTTAAGAGTCGAAAGGTCTGAAAGTGATCTGGAAACTTTTTCTTTTATCATCATTGTCAAGTTCTGCATTTTCATCTGAATCATGCACTGCAGATATATCATAAATGATGAATTCCTTGAGACTACAGCATCAGCAACAGATGCACAATATAATGTACATGCACAATTATGTGTATTCTGGAGAATTGTCCAGTCATTTGCTGTAGGTCATGATCTTAGCCATCTTCAGGATCACCACCACCCAAATCACTACACACGCTAATGATACTATTCCAGATACAAACAACTGTTTTCTGCATATGTTCGTAGGCTATTGCTTTGTTATTATGTGTGAAATTTTACCTTTAAGAAAAATTGCATCCAAGTTATAAACTGATAAAATATAAATGTTATATGCAGAAGTGAAAAATACAAACACAGTAATAGGCTACAAATAAAGGCATTATGCATAATGTAAAAATGGTGGGACCATAAAATAATAGCGTTATGACAGTCGTGCATGAAAATGTTGTGGGCAGGAATGTTATAACAGGCTTCCACTGTATAATCTTGTGCCACTGTGAAATGTACAAATTTATGGTGCAACAAGTAGTTCAATAAAAATGTCACACACTGGTAAATATTCACTCGAAAAATTGGCAAAAAAACATTATCTAGGATTGCTCTTAGTTAGTTTTCCTTAATTAGCTTACAAAATATGGTGGCATCCAATTAGTTTCTTTTCATTAATTTATGTCGAGGCTAATATTCGGACCATGGAAGCAGCACTAGACGTACAAACCTGGAAGCATAATGAAACCTTGGCTGTTTGCTTGGCTGTTTGCGTTGAGCAGTTTGTCGGTGAGTGAACGAGTGAGCTGCATGCACAGCTGTGGGTCGAGGTTGGTGTACGAGCTTCTGTGCACTTCCTCGATGACCTTGCCACCGTCCAGCTGGACGTAGCTTGTGCACTGGGAGATAGCTTCATGCGGCATCTGCAAACAACCACATCAACGTAGTCTAGCTAAGGAAGACTACGTCACCTCGGACTCGTAGCGCGAATCCGCAAAACTCAGATAGCATGCACGAGGACTCGCGTAACACGAGCAGGTTGCCATAATGTCGAACACACGTAAATGCTGCTCGGACAGCTGTTTAGCCATGCCGCGCGCGTAAATCATCACTTGCGAAGTACCGACCTTGCTGCCGTATTATCTTTCCCAACTGTTATGCTGCGGGCGCACGTGAAACAAAGTGACAGAATCCTGTAGTTATGAACATCAGTTAGTTAAAAGATTGTCTCTTAGTGTGTTCTATTTTGTACCACGAGATAATGCATTAGGAAATTTGCTGTGTGTTTTTGTTACTGTGCACGGTAATATTTCATGGTAAATATGAAATGGGCAGAACAAGAGCCAGCTGACAAAGTTGTAGCAAAAAATAAAACTATTTCTGTAGAAACAAAATTAGAAGTTATTCGGCGCGAACCATTCTCAAAAATAGAACTGGTGGCATATGACCCAATAACTTCGACTGAAGTGAGAGTGAGAAATTGAACCGCTATCATTATTCACACTGAAAGACTGCTTAGTGAATGGGTGCATGAAAAAAATAATGGCAGTGACAAATGTGGTGTTTATTCCGGAGCGATACAAAAAAAAATCAGTGGAAATTTTCACTGCTTTAAAACCTAAATATCCTGACAGTAGTGAAGTTTTCATAGCTAGCAAGGGATGGTTTTCGCAGTTCATATGCAGATATAATGTGCACCGCGTTAAAAAAAAAGGGGAGAGGCAGCTACTGCTGATTGTGATGCAGCTGCATTATATCGTGGCATTTGGAGGATATCATTGTTGATGGAGGTTTCAGCCCTCAGCAAGTGTATAAAGCTGATGAGACGGGTGTGTATTGGAAGAAAATGCCTGAGAGGACTCGTATTTCAAGAGAGGAAAGGGCTGTTCCTGGACTTAAGGCTTCCAAGGATAGACTGACACTATTACTTAGCGCTAATGCAGCAGGAGATAATAAATTAAAACCCTTACTTGTTGACCATTCTGAAAATCCAAGGGCATGTAAGGGCTGCTCAAAACCACATTCCAGTAATATGGAAGGCAAATCGTAAGGCATGGATCACACAGACACACTTCACTGACTGGTTTACAAAACACTTTGTACCAGAAGTAACGCAGTACAACAATAAGACAATAAGGCATTGCTCATTCTAGACAATGCCCCTGGCCATTAAACTCACCTATCAGATCTGCACTAAAATTTTAACGTTGTGTTTTTGCCAAAAAACACAACCTCTTTGATGCAGCCCATGGACCAAGGCATCATTGCAACATTCAAAGCGTATTATTTACGGCGCACTTTCCTGCAGGCAATAAAAGCAACCGATGGAGAAGGAAAGCCATCGGCGAAAGAATTCTGGAAGTCGTGTTCAATAAAAAATGCAATTGGCAAAATTTCTGCAAGCTGGTTTGCGATTACACAGTTTGTCTTCGCGATGTTTGGAAGAATTTCATTAGTTTCAGCCAGTAGAAAAACAACTGGAAGAAATAGTGGAGGAAGTGGTAGATATAGGAAGAAAACTTGGATTCGAGGAAATTGACACAACGGATGTGAATGAACTAATCACCTCTCATGATGTAGAACTCACTGCACAAGAACTTATTGAACAGGATGAGATGAGACGTGCAGAGAAGGAAACAGATGATGATACATCCCCCAAAGCCAAACGAGTTCTCATTGCAAAAAANCGAACGAGTTCTCACTGCAAAAAATCTGGCTACTTTTTTCTAGCAAAATTGACGAGGCATGCAGGATTTGAGAGGATAAAGATCCAGACACCCCATCCCCATCCCCATCTCCTTCTCCTTCAGAAGGTGACCCACCACCTGCTGTGCATGAAAGTGTGTTTACATTTCTGCACGTGGAGGAAGAAGAAACTACATCCACATCAGCTCTGTCCACAGATGTACAGTGACACAGAAGGTGACCCACCACCTGCTGCGCATGAAAGTGTGTTTACATTTCTGCACGTGGAGGAAGAAGAAACTACATCCACATCAGCTCTGTCCACAGATGTACAGTGACACAGAAGGTGACCCACCACCTGCTGCGCATGAAAGTGTGTTTACATTTCTGCACGTGGAGGAAGAAGAAACTACATCCACATCAGCTCTGTCCACAGATGTACAGTGACACAGAAGGTGACCCACCACCTGCTGCGCATGAAAGTGTGTTTACATTTCTGCACGTGGAGGAAGAAGAAACTACATCCACATCAGCTCTGTCCACAGATGTACAGTGACACAGAAGGTGACCCACCACCTGCTGCGCATGAAAGTGTGTTTACATTTCTGCACGTGGAGGAAGAAGAAACTACATCCACATCAGCTCTGTCCACAGATGTACAGTGACACAGAAGGTGACCCACCACCTGCTGCGCATGAAAGTGTGTTTACATTTCTGCACGTGGAGGAAGAAGAAACTACATCCACATCAGCTCTGTCCACAGATGTACAGTGACACAGAAGGTGACCCACCACCTGCTGCGCATGAAAGTGTGTTTACATTTCTGCACGTGGAGGAAGAAGAAACTACATCCACATCAGCTCTGTCCACAGATGTACAGTGACACAGAAGGTGACCCACCACCTGCTGCGCATGAAAGTGTGTTTACATTTCTGCACGTGGAGGAAGAAGAAACTACATCCACATCAGCTCTGTCCACAGATGTACAGTGACACAGAAGGTGACCCACCACCTGCTGCGCATGAAAGTGTGTTTACATTTCTGCACGTGGAGGAAGAAGAAACTACATCCACATCAGCTCTGTCCACAGATGTACAGTGACACAGAAGGTGACCCACCACCTGCTGCGCATGAAAGTGTGTTTACATTTCTGCACGTGGAGGAAGAAGAAACTACATCCACATCAGCTCTGTCCACAGATGTACAGTGACACAGAAGGTGACCCACCACCTGCTGCGCATGAAAGTGTGTTTACATTTCCGCACGTGGAGGAAGAAGAAACTACATCCACATCAGCTCTGTCCACAGATGTACAGTGACACAGAAGGTGACCCACCACCTGCTGCGCATGAAAGTGTGTTTACATTTCTGCACGTGGAGGAAGAAGAAACTACATCCACATCAGCTCTGTCCACAGATGTACAGTGACAGAACGTTTTCTTCCTGGTTTGAAATGTGCTTCGGCCACTACAGTAGCATTTATCACAATTTTTTTAACAGTCATACAATTACAATGGCTTTAAGCTGTGTTTACAAGTTTATTCAATGTCTTATGAATGTGTTTGTTTTATTTTTGAACCCTTTTTTCATTTTTATCTAGACATTTGCTAACACAAACAGTTGTGCATTACGTGTATTTTGCTCTTAAATAATTAAAATGTTAAAGGATCACTGCTCTACTGTAGAATACTTTCATTATTTGTGTGACATATTTACTACCTGCCTATGCTGGTCACGTGTACAAAAAGTGTATTTTTTGTGGGTGCTCTGAACAAAATTCTGTTAAATAGCATTGCTCTTAGGGGAATGGCTGGACTCACTTAACGTGGATTCGCATAACGCGAGGGTTATACGGAACACATTATTCACATTAAGTAGGTCCGAGGTGTAATTATTAAGGAAACTGAAATGTATTTTTGCATTTCTTCCACCAAATTTCTTGGTTGTCGTAGTCCTGTACTAAACACTGAAAATTCTATCGTGAAATAAACTCCTTGCCATGAAAAATTATCAGGCAAATGTGACTTACTTTTGTCCTAAATACAGCAAACGCCCATGATATTTTTACTGTAGAAGTTATTGAATTTAAAAGTGTATTTATTAAATTTGACACTTATGTAATGATTAAACAGGCACACACAGTATGTATCTGTGCAACAGACAAATGTTACTGGAAAGGTAATTTCTTTAATTTAGAGTATTAACTAGTTTACACAACTGTGCCATAGTGTGTCATAATATCCAAGCTGGACAGTGAATTTCAAATAAACTGATAATATAGTTTTTAATTTTTGCTTGTGTGGTAACTCCCATATTTTATGCTTTTCGGCCAATTTGGCAACAGCTTGTACACAATGAACTCTTAACTTGTACATAAAAATAGTACACTTTACCCAAAAATTCTGATTTGTGAGAGAACCTGTACTACTCCATAGAAACTGATATATAAAACTCCTATTTTCAAGGCTGGAAAATCAACATGCATTTGAATACATTGTGTTAATGCATGCGCCTGTGTGAGCATATGTGTGTATGCAATACTCACCTTATTTCCTTGCACTGTGCTTAAATTCTGAATAGCAGCTGCGTTTACCAATGAACCAACGCTTTTTGAGTCTGCTGCTTCACTGTCGGTCCTGTTAAACGAGGACAGAATCATTATTGCTGAACAAACTACATTGGAACTCAGTTTACAAAGATAAGATGTCGAGTAGCAAGTTAATGTACCATTGTTCATGGTGAGAGACTGTTCAAAACAAACTGTAATAATAATATTCTAAATTTTAATTTGACTTCTTCATTCCTGCATTTAGATAACTGAAAAACAAAATTCCAAGTATTCTCACGTTTAGTGCAGAAAACTGTGTGTGGTGGTGGGTGTGTGAGTTGAGAATGTGTGTGCTGTGTCGTGAGTATGAGATGTTGTGCCATTTGTGTAACACTCTTGTTTTCTCTTTAACTCCTTTATTTTCTTTTGTCCTTATCTGTAGGTCAAAATAATATTTTTTAACTCAAACGTTCCTTTTCAAATTCCTTTATGCAGTAATAAAAATAGTTATAAAATTTGTAAACCAAGTCTTCCAACACTCCGATGCTTCCATTGGCATTCATGTTAAGTTAAATCTTAACATTAATCATAAATTTAAATTAACATTTATGGAAACAAAAGTGTTCTTGTAAAAAATTGTTGTTTGTAAATCCTTATAAAATGTAAAAGCATCATAAATAAATGTAATGTTTAGTTGTGGCTTCATCCGAAGGCTGTGTTTGTTGGTAATGGTTGGCATATCGATGGGTACTTTTAAATACCGAGCAATATCCAAAGATACAGTGTATGGGTGTAGAATGCACCCATTCTTGTTCCTTTCCATAATGGTGTAAAAAAATATGAAACATTTTGGTTTATAAATGTAGTATTTGTAAAATGTGTTAGTAGCCCCGGAACTCCACTTAAGTTCTTATGCAGCAATTCCTTGTTATTATATCTAGGTTGTAAGACATTCCTCAGTCAGGTTGTCTTTAAGGCCTTCCAAAACTACAAAACAGTGAACAGATTTCCTTCATTTTGCATGTCTCCAGTATGATGGATGAAGTGAATTGTGTCCATACCTTTCTAAGGAGAACCTCATACTAACACTTTACTTTAGCATTAGTGATTTATTTCAGATCTTAAATTTTTTTTTGTTAAGTTTGTGGTTTATGCCAGAAATGAAGGTAAAAGAATAAAGTAGCATCCAAAAAAATTTAAATAAACAAAAAAGTTTAAAACAAAATTTTGATTTATTTTTTGTTAACTTATAAAAAAATTAGTTTACATGGTTAAAGTTTGTATACAGGATTTTTTGAACAACACAGACAAATTGCAGTAGATTATTTCTTACAAAAATATAAGTTAAAAATGTATGTACCTTTTTGTCCCTTACGCGATTATTAAAGGAGCTCTGCCTGCGTTCCCAACAATCAAGTTAGAAAATGGTTTCAATTGAAAATATCAGAAAATACTTGTAATTAAGCAGTAAATCAACGAAAAGTGATTGGTTTAACGGAAATATTACACCCCTGAAAACACTGTTGTAATATCAACCCCCTACATTAAGTAAATGATGGTTGCCATGTTATGTTTGAATGAAACTTGGTAACACTAAACTGTAAATGATTTGTTGAGGCAATTTGAATCAGTGGCAAGTGTCCTTACAGGTAGGCAACACACAATGCCTGTCTAGAACCCCATGGTAGGACCTTTGCACAGCTCCTGTCAACAGTGAGTAATGTAGTACTTACTTTTGTAAATGCACGCGTTTTTAATAGTATTGTGCTCATTTTGCAGTCACAGTACATTACCACTTTGCTGTATTTCACACCTTTATTTACTTCTTAATATACAAATACACAATTCCAATAGCTTTGCTTAGTCTTAATAAACCACCAACACGACTCACTCACTGTTCGCTCCATTCTCCTCTCTGTCTCTCTCTCTCTGCCCATTCCTACCAACCTCAACCTCTTACATATACCACTCTCTTTACCCTCAGTTATTTTACCTCTTACATTAATAACCCACAGTTTTTCACCTCATATTTTTAATTTAATACCTATTTTGTGACCTACTGTAACACATGCCACTATTATTACATATTATTTGTTCACAATTTCAGCACCTTTTTAATACATAGCATGCAACTAGGCTCTACACGTCACACTATTACAATCTACCATTTGCTTACAAATCCAGTACGTTCCTAAGTTTGATATTCCTGCCTGACGTGCTAACTATTACACTCTTTTAGGAAACACCTGAATCTCGACAAACCCTCGCTAAGCCTAAACTCCTCTTCACTTCCACCCAAATTTAGTTTCCCAGTCTCAGCCCTCTTCTCCCGCATGTCATGCAAGCGCATTCTTACTTCATTATCTCCTCCAGTCTTGATTATACGCTACCCAGGTACTCGCTCCTGTGGCTATTAGAGTACTCCCATAATCATCACTATCCTCATTTTCATGATTGTTAATCATAGGGTTGACAGTGAGGTTTTGCTTTGTAGGATTGGGTGGCTGGGCGTGAGCATTAACAATTTGATTTACATGTATTTTCAACACCCTGTTGTCATTGGTTGTCACTACGAACATGACATTTCCCAACCTTTTGTAGTTGGCGCAGGAATCCATGTTACACCCCTGGCCATATAATAATTAACGTACACTCGTTGACCAAATAACAAATTTATTTTTTGACAGTCTAAAGAGCTTTTACACAGCAATGATTGTTTCCTATCTATATGGTCCTCTTGTACTGCAGTTAACAAATCAAACCGAGTACGTAGCTTACGTCCCAACTGCAGTTCAGCAGGAGAGGAACTAGTTGTAACATGAGGTGCAATCCAATAAATAAATAAAAGGACTGCAATGCTCCTGTTAAACTTCTACCATTCAACTTTTTTTCCTTAAAACTATATTTAAATGTTTTAATACTGTTCTCTGCAGCACCACTTGACTGTGGCATATACACCGCTGCTGTTATGTGATTAACCACATTAATTTTTTAAGGAATTCCTGAAATTCTACAGACATAAAGCTAGACCCATTATCAGTTACAAGTAATGTAGGCAAACCCCCAGGTACAAAAATACTGCCTGAATGCCACCACTGTCTTGGCTGCTGTAATATTACCCATTTCGAAAACATCAATCTATTTTGAATCAACATCCATTATTACCAAAAACATTTTTCCATGTATTGGGCTACAAAAATCAGCATGCAGTCATCGATTGGGTCCTGATGGCCAAGCCCAGGGACTCAATTCTGCTTTTGGAGTGTTTGCTTGGCACTGTCTACTTGCATTTCAGTTTGTAATAGTTTATCCAATTTCGCGATCAAGTAATGGCTACCAAAAATAAGATTGCGCCAAACTTTTTGTCTTTACCATTCCCATATGGCTCATATGCAAGTCTGCCAATAGCACATTGTGCAGTTTGTCGGGAATCACCAACCTACGACTCCACATTAGACACTTATTCTCCACTGTTAATTCATGCCTTTTGGTATGATAGGGTTTGAAAACTTTAGACAGTTTTATTGCTGGCCAACCCTTCACAACAAATTGTATCACTTGTTTGATTACCATATCGTGCCTAGATTCCTTAGTAACATCATTAATGGTAACAGCAGGCACCTCCATTTCAATGAATTTTATATACGAAAAATCATCCGCTTCTATACAAGTCTGACTTTACTAACTGGTAGTGTAGATAACCCATCTGCCCTATTTTGTTTCAATGGTACTAATCTTATTGTATACATAAACCGTGACAGAAATGCAGCCCAACGCGGTAGTCTACTAACTGCCATTACTGGAATTCCTTTTGTAGGACCAAAAATTGTCATTAGTGGTTTGTTGTCTGTTATTAATACAAACTGTCTCCCATACAAATACTGGTAATATTTCTTAACAGCAAATACAATGGCTAGTGATTCCTTCTCCACCTGAGAGTAATTCCCTTCACCCTTGGTCATCGACCTGGAAGCATAAACTGGAGGCCTTTCCTTCCCATTCTTACCTACTTGACTAATCTGTGCCCCTAGATCATAGCTACTCGTATCACGTTAGGATTATATCCAATTCCGGATCATATTGAGCAAATACTGTCTCTGATGTTTTTTTTCTTTTATTTTGTTTAATGCTTTGTCACATGCATCTGACCATGCCAATTTCACGTTCTTCCTTAGAAGGTTATACAATGGCCTTAACGTTTCAGATATGTTGGGTACAATTTTAGAATAATAATTCACTGATCCTATAAAGGCCTGTAGCGGTTCTACATCCTCTGGTTGTGGTGCATCGTCAATGGCTACAATCTTACCTGGACCCATGTTATCAACTATATAACCTAGGAATTGTACCTCAGGTGTCAGAAATTTACATTTGTTCAACACCACATTCTCGCAACCTGTCTAAAACTTGTTTATTTCTTTCCAGAGCTATGTCTGTTGTTTCCCCACTTATTAAGATATCATCTATAAATACAATGGTACCTTGCAAGCCCTGTAACATTTCTCCATTTCTCTTTGGAACCATGCAGGTCCTGATGCCACACCATATACCACACTCTGATATTCATAAATACCCTTATGTGTTGAAATAGTCAGCAAGTGTTTGCTATCCTCAGTAAGTTTGATCTGATTTTTAGACTCTGGACAAGTCAAGCTTGACAAATTTTTTTGCACCATTCAAGGTACTTAACAAATCCTCTACTTTAGGCACTGGATATCTGTCAACTTTTAAACGTGTGTTTATAGTAATCTTAAAGTTCCCGGCAATTGTTATAATTTTATCATCATTAACAATTGAAACAACAGGTGCCCCACATTCGGAATGATCTACCTGTTTCAACACCTCCATGTTTACCAAACAATCTATTTCCTTATCAACCTTATCTTTAATAGCATGGGATATTGAATATGGCTGGTGGTATAATAGCTTAACACCTTCCTTTAGTGCTAAGGGTTGTAATACAACCCTGACTTATCTGTAAACACCTCGGGGTACTGAGCAATTCAATATTTAACTATGGTTATTTCAGAGGTCATGCAATGTATCGGCAGTCCAAAATCTCTCATCCACATTCTACCAAACAATGGTTTGGGTCCACCAACTGTTATAACATGCCATAACAATTCTCTACCTTTGCCATTAACATTTACAATCACATCGATTATTCCAACACATGCCTTAGTGTCTCTAGTAAAACTTTTGAAGTTGTTCTTTGATGGTAGTAATGCCTTCTGCTTAAATTTTTGCACATACAACTCCTTGCTTATTTTTTAAACACTCAATCCGCTGTCTAATTCAAACCTTATGACCTGCCTTTCAACCTGCACATCAATGTAAAATTCATCTGTCCCAACATCTGTCTCAACAGTTCCCACTAGACTATCTTGCACATTAAATAAATATTAAAAGTCATCATGCATTCCTACAGGAGTAAATGCACTGTCCTGTACATTTTCTAAATAGTCATTCTGATTACCTGCAGTACTTCTAACCTACGAATTTTGTCCGGTTTTCCTACTGCGACATGACTTTAGTAGCACTTTCCTGTTTCAGCTGCTAAGTTATTTATTTCTTCACCTTCATTTCCTTCGGACCTCATTTTACAGACTGCCTGCAAATGTCCTCTCTTCCCACACTTCCTGCAATTATAGATCTCCAAACTACAATTGTTGGCCCTATTATTCGGTTTGGCACAAACAAAGTATGACCCATTTTGTTTTGTTGAAACTGCCTCAGCTCTCACCTTGAACTGTGGAGTCGCTTGTTTGAAGTTGCTATGAACACTTGAATAACTGATGTTAAATCCGTCACTGGCCTCACCACTATTATTCATTTCTGATACTTCATGTACAGATGTTTCGAATGCTGTGGCCAGCTCAATTGCCTTTCCGTAAGTTAGTTTAGGTTCACTCAGCAGCCTCTTCTGAAGTCTGGTATCCCGTAATCCACACACTCACTGATCTCTGATATTCTCTTCCAAGTTCGAAAACTCGCCATTCAGTGACAATTGTTTTAAACTAGCTACATATCCAGCAACTGATTCTCCCGGTAGCTGCCTCTGCTCCTTAAACTTGTACAGTTCCATTACTTCTGACGCCTTTGGTTTCAAGTGGTCTAATAACAGCTGCATAATATCTTTTAACGCTAAGTCTGGTGGACATTACAGTGTACATAAATCCCTTGGCAACGTATAGGCACCAATGTCCAGCAGTGTTGAGGTTAGTGGCACTCTTTCCACTTCAACTAAGTCGTGGGCTACAAAGTACTTATTCAGCTTTTCACACCATTGCTCCCAATAATGTTGACGCGTGACGACCTGAAGGA
This sequence comes from Clitarchus hookeri, assembly GCA_002778355.1. Taxonomy (NCBI): domain Eukaryota; kingdom Metazoa; phylum Arthropoda; class Insecta; order Phasmatodea; family Phasmatidae; genus Clitarchus; species Clitarchus hookeri. The sequence continues at coordinate 352,199 of NQII01000489.1, read as the reverse complement.
CTGGGACACGTCAGCGTCTACTAGGTTTTGTTCTGTGTCAGGTCAGACACACAGGCTCGGGTTGTAGACCTTACTGAGGCCGGGTTGGCAGGATCTGGCGCTTGGCATTGACTGTTCCCTTGAATAAGGTAGGGCAGAGTAGGCCACCTACATGGTACAAAGTCTAGCTGGGCTAGACTAGGCTTTCTGCTGTTTGGCATTGTCAGGGCTGCTGGCTTACCTTTGACATGTCTTACTGCTGTGGGCAGAGCACTCGTTGGTGAAGGTCCGGAGTGCGGTCTCCAGACCTGACTTGATGGCAGTGGCGGAGTTCGCTGGGTGGTTCCGGTGGTTGGCTAGCTCTGCAGGGTTGGGCAGGCGTCTGGCACACTGTCGGCATCTGGCTGCTTTGGTCTAGCATCGTCGGTGGGTTCGACGCCCAGCACCAGGGGCAGGCCCAGGCGTTTGTACTGGACGACGGCGTGAGCAGCTGCGGGGCTCTTGATCAAGGAGCCAAACAAATTACGGAAGGGAACTGTGCAGTGAGGCCTCAACAGTTGACGGACAGGCGTGAGTTCGTCCCCTGGAGGTTAAGCAGCTGAAGGCTGAAGAAGGTTTCTTAAGCAGCATCTGTTTCTTGGTGAGGACAGCAGCTACCCTTCTGTCGCTCCACTTACTTCTCCTTCTGTGGGTGAATGGCATTCACAAGGGAAAGGTGCTACCAGTTCACGGCCGCTCTGGGGTGGCAGGCAACGATACCTCTAGCCTAGCTAAGTGTAACCCAGAAGGGGTTGTCAGACTTGGTACTCTTTCCAGTAGGTCTACGCATGGTGGATGGAGTGGGTTAACTTACAAGGGTGATCTAGTCTCTTCGTTGTCTCTCTTGCTAGTGGTCGGTGCTCTACTGTACGTGTGCGTACCTGGTCCACAGTATGGGTGGCCATCTAATGTGTGGTGTTTTGGGGGTTGTATGTCAATTTATTTTTAGGGGACAGGCTGCAGTCCTACTCTATATTCGGAAAATCATTTTACAAACAGCGGTTTCCTGCCACTCCTTTGCGGGGTGACACCAGGAAGGACTACGTACAGTTCACTTAAGAAGGAACAGACGGCAGTTAGACTATAGACGTGTTTTATCCCGTCCAGAATAGAACAGTGTGACCTGTATGCTCCTGCTTTGAATCAACAGGTGAAAGAAGCAAAAGACAGGTGAAGGGGCCTGTCGGCTTTAAGAGCCTGCCTGAAGGGCGTGCTTGAAGAGCTAGAGCAACAAATTAGGTAGTCCTTAGAACACGGACCCTAACTGAAGCTGGGTTGTCCTGAAGGGATATAAGGGGAGAGGGGGTTTTGTGAGTTGACGGCAAGTGTCAAGTGGGGGGAACAACGACTCTTTGGGGCTGCAGCGCGTGCTTGAAGAAGTTCGGCGTGGGTCATGGTGATAGCTGGGCGTTTCGTCACGAGGCGGAGGAGAGCGGACAGAGCAGAGAGCCTTAGCACGACTGGTGCTAAGGCAAGCTGCTGCTATTCTGCAGCAGTGCAGGGCCTTTTATACATCTGACCAGGGGGTATCTCGGGTTCCTTTGGCCATCGGGCGAATCCGGCTGGGTGGCTCCTCCCTTTGTGGGTGGTGCGGCACTGGCTGCAATTTCCCGGGAAGGCTGGAAACGGGGTGTTTCCTTGTGTGCAGGTGGTATCCACCACTTGCTTACGGGCAACTCACTTGCGTTGCCGACTGGTCTCATTTCTCATGGGATTCTGTTAGGCGGAGGCGATTCATATTACTGTTTTTCTTGAAGTGCATTCCGCTTTCCAGGTGTCCGCCGTATCTCAGGAGGCGGAATGCTGGCCTGGCCTGGGTGGCGGCCGGTCGGGGTTCGTATCTCTTCTGGGGCATGTGACGTACACGTGATGATATATAGTTGCAAAAAAATTTATTGAAACTATGCGTCACGCGTTAATCTTCTTTCAGATTAAATTGCGGAAAAATTCCAGTGGGCAAGGACTGCGTACCCTCCGCCATATTGTGGAATCAATGGTGATTGTTAGTATCGTCCTTCCACTGAACTCCCGCCATGTACACGCATATGGATTGTTTCACTACAACTCGTTGCCACACTATTGTATTTCACATCTGTTCTTAATATACAAGTTCACAATTCCATTAGCTTTATTTAGTCCTAATAAACCACCAACACGACTCTCTCACTGTTCGCTCCATTCTCCTCTCTGTCTCTCTCTCTGCTCATTCCTGCGAATCTCAACCTGTTACATATACCACACACTTATTTACCAGTGTGTCAACTGCAGAATACATTAACGTGCCATCATCATTTATTAATAAAACTCCTGCCATCACCTTTATTAATACAACTCACCTGGATTCACGCCTAGCACTTGATTGTCTGCATGTCTATAGTACAGCAAGTGTTATTCGTTTTTCACTCGCATAGCATTCAGGCACAAGTCCTGTATTGTGTGTTGCCTGCCTGACATTTTTGTCTTTTTATTTTCGTAAGTGATATACTGGAGTTTGTTGGTGTTGTTCAAAATATCCTGTATATTTCCCAAGGATTATGTGTTAACAATGTTGAATTACGTAGATATAATTTAAACATTTATTGCTAAGGTGAACTTGAAAAATCTTTCTTAATGTTGTGAATAAGAAACAAACTTTTTTACTTTGCTGAAAAAGAAACAGTCAAAAAAACCAAATAGCGTAAGTTCATAGATGTCAAAGCTCAGAAAACTCACTAATTGTCCACCCCAACTCATCTTACAGAAGCGTTAATTATTTCACATAGTGTCTTAAATTCTATTAGACGAGCTGACAGATACCGTAGATGTGTGTGCGGAAGTGGGTCAGTGATTGCATGTGGTAAGTCTCTCTTGATGTCTTGGTTAGAGGGTTACCTTCTGTGACTCTGTGATAGAACTTCCAAAAATGTGGGCTTAAGTTGGTCCATGGTTGGTTTCTATATCAAAGAATTTGTCTCAACAATGTAACACTGAATAAGGTACATCATATGGAGGATGTAGCGATGTGTGTATAGTATCATGATGAACAAATACATGTGGTGCATTTTGAAGATTAGGATGAATGAATGTCATTTTATTGATACGTTTTGAAGTGGGTACTGACTATAGGGTAGAGATAGTGCTATGCAGTTGTATAAAGGAGTCTGTTTTGTCTCACCTTGCAGTGTTACAATGGTTTCAGTTTGTGGTTTCTTTATATAATATCCTTGTTCATTCCTGGCAAAAAAAAAAACTCAGTAGTGATCAATTTTTGAGATGCTTGCATTCCTGTATAACTGAGTTTATAAATGCTTTCGAAAGCACAGAAAACTAGCTACAACAGTGTTGTTAATGTTGTTATAAAAAGGCTTGGTCTGGTGTTGGTTAAACACTTTTAGGCCGATATTCCAGAACATTTTTATAAGGGTTTTGGTACAGCTTAAGCCATGTCCATTCCTTACTATAATTCCTGAACATTAAAATATCAGCTAAGGCCTTAGTTAAGTCATTGCCGATGCTTTAATCTTAGGACTCTGATTTTTGCAGCGATTTATCCTTGGTGCAAACAAAATCTATGAATGCGCAGAACGTATATCATTTTACAGGAGCTGGTAGCATGACGTACATCCATAAACAATAATGATGCGTCCAGATAGTTCTGTGCAGTGATTTAATTATTTATCATAAAATTAGAAAACCAACACAATTGAATTTTTTTTTGGCAAATGAGAGTTGATCTTGGCAAGAATTCTGTGTAGTATGTAAGACCTGTTTGAAAGACTTCCATCATTAGAAACAACACAAAACACATAATCGCTGAAAGAGTATATATTTTATGTATTCAGACTCACTTTATAAGGAGTTGTGCAAGCGCAACTGGTAGGACGTCCAGCTACGGACAAAATATTTTGGGTTCAAATCCTGACTGGTGCAATTTTTTTTTAATGGTTTTAAAATTAACTAGAGTTTTTATATTTCCACACATATTATACTGGATAGTCTATTTATTTTAGAAACTTTGTTAACTATTGAAATAATTAATAATGATGGATTGTTAAAGGTGGCAATTATTTGGCACAAACTACTCATGTACGAAAGGCTGTTTGCATTTCTCTTGTTAGCCTGCGTTACGAAGGAAAGAAAGGCTTACGAGATCACTTTCCTGTCTGTGTGTCTGTGTCGCGTGTGTGTGCCCCCATTAAATTTTTGAATGCGTAAATCAAATTTCACCAAACTCGGTACACATATAGTATTAAGTAAGGACGTCTGACTTTTATAGTTGTCGACCACGCCGGGCACTTACTTTCAAAATGGCAGCATTTAAAAATAGAGGGTGATACGTCATATCTCAAAAACCATCCAACCAATTTAAACTAAATTGAGTGCTTACGGCGCAAGGTGTAAGCATTCAATTCAGAAGTAAACATTATTGTTGGCCCGCCATTTTGGGAGGTAGCACCACATGAAAAATAAAGTTTTTATGTTATATATCTAAAACTACTCAACCAATTTTCACCAAATTTGGCACGTAACTAATTCTGTGATAGGCCTGGTAGATAAAAGTAATTGCACTTTATTAGACACTTGTTTTCAAAATGGCGGCCATACTAATATTTTAGATTTATTTGGTATAGCTACCACACTGTTTGACCAACTTCAACCAAATTTTGTATCTATTACAAGTATCATATAAGCCAAACAAAACCACTTTTTCCTACCATTTTGTAAAATAGCTCTACATGAATTAATAAAAATTTTGTGTAATATCTCTGGAAACAATTGACAGATTCCTACCAAATTTGGCAAACAAGTAGTACTGCAGCATTTCTTATGTACAAATACGTTTGAAGTTTGTCAGATTCTTATTTTTAAAATGGTGGCCATCTATCTATTTTAGCATATTATGCCATATCTTTGAAACCATTTAATTAATTCCAACTTAACTTTGTATGCTGTGAGTATATACAACAAACATCAAATGTGTCTACACAGAGTCTCTTTTTCCTCCATTTTGTAAAATAGTGCAACACAAATAAAAATTTTGTTTGGTTATAGCTTGGTAAACAATTAACCGATTCCTACCAAATATAGCAAAAAAAAGTAGTACTACGGTAGGTAATGTTAACTGACATGTTTTATGTATGCCAGACAATTATTTTCAAAATGGTGGTCATACAGCTATTTTAGTTTTATATGTTAAATCGTTGAAACCATGTAATTAATTCCATTGAAACTTTATATGCTGGCTGTATATATTACAACCATCAAATGTGTCCACACAAAATCTGCAAAAAAATTCTCAACTTAAATTTGTATGCTGGCAGTATTAGTTATATCCATCAAAATTTTCTATGCAAAGCCTTATTTCTCTGCTATTTTGGAAGATAGCCTCACATGAAATAATGCTGTTTTTATACCGTATCTCTGGAAACAATCAACTAATTTCTTTCAAATTTGACGAAGAGGTTGTACTGTGGTAGGCCATATTAATTAATATGTTTTAAGTGTGCAAGTCTCTTATTTTCTGAATGGCACCTATACAAATATTTTAGCGTAATGTGCTATATCTACAAAACTATGTAACATATTTAAATTTAACTTTGTATATTGTATCTATGAAAGTCATGGAATGTGCTAATACATAACCTTTTTGTCCTCCATTTATGAAGATTGTCACGTGAAAATTGAGGTTTTATATGCTACAGATAACATTACAAATAAACACTGCAGGTATTTTTTTTGCAAAAGCTATGGTAAATAAACACTACAAAGTTGATTTCATTTGTTTATAGCCTTGCATGGGGCGACGAATAACAAACTGTGACACATCTGATACCACCTCAGGACATAGAGAAAACACGTTCAGAAATATGTTCCACGGCTTTTGGAACATTGCTTTTCAATCGCCTGAGATGGTAGAACACACGTAATGCCAACCTGAATATTCTGGAGTACCGGCCTTAGTCACAGTTCAAAATTTTTTGTCCACATGAGATGCTCGACCTTTGAGTGGCTGACTGGTGCATACAACCCAAGTTTTTCTCATGTCATGCTTTGCCCCTTACTGCTTATGGGAATGATGTCTCAGCATTCATCTTAGCTTTTGGTGAAGCTCCGAGGAGTTTGTCATGGCTGATAGTATAGCGGTCTTGCTCAACAATCGCTAGTTCCTTTCAGTAATAGTTTCTAAAGGATGAATTTTTACTCATACAAATTTTGTGACATCCATGGAAGGAAGCATGCTGAGTGCAATAGGTACTTGAGGTGGGCTATATGTCAACTGGTGCATCCCTTTAGCAGGTACTTGCCCCAATGTAGCCAACATGTACCCAGCAGGGATATTGGGATGATTTTGTCTGTTCTCATGAGGGCAGATGAAAATCCAAGGTACACTTTCAGCCATGAAACAGCAGCAATCCCAACCCATTTGGCTCCTTTTGGAGCCATTGCAGTTTGTAATGCTGTCAATATCGGAAGCAGTTAGGTACTTTAATTACTGTTGAATTGTCCCCAATTATTACACTGTAGAAGCTCAGTGTATCATATTTTGAGGAACCAAATTAACAATGATGCATGCAGACAATAATGTTGAGTGGACTTGCTATAGAACTTGTAACTAACGTAAAATTTAAAGCCAGATTACAGTAGCAGCCTAATACTGCCTCTTAGAACTTACCAGTGACGAGACGTAGTAAAATAAAATGGCAAATTAGTGAAAAATGTTCCTTCTTCATCTCCCTCCTTCTTGAAAGCCTGTGTGGCTGGGAGGGTGAGGAATAGTGTCATTTGTTTTTGCCAAGAGAGGTTAGAGTGATGCCCTAAACTGAAGCATGTGGGGGTAAAAAAATAGCGGTAACCACTACAAATTTTTTTGTGAGAAAAAACTTTTCTCTGTGTTTTTAGGGGGTTTTCAGATTCAGTCTCCCTTCATCTCCTTCCCTCCCTTGTGTGAAAAGATCCTGCGCCCCTCCTTCCACATTCAGTATGCATTAGTAGAAGATTCATCTCTCACACAGGGGTGGCATCTGGGATTTTGAGAAATATGAAGCATGACCTAAATGTGAGGTACTAAAACTGCACACTTTGCTGCTGGCTTCTCTGTTCGATGCCACCATTTAGAGGGGAGGGGATGCAGCATTAACTGAAGAGTGGCACAAATGTTCATATTTACATAATTTTTTCAAGCCAAACTAACAGTGATACATGCGACAATGTTTAGGACAGGTGTTGAAGTAACAGGTGAGTTAAAGGTAAGTCGGCCTGCTATATATAGACTCCAACTGGGTTGTTAAAAAATAATTGATAGAAAAAATTACTCCTCACAAAACAAAATATACATGCTGACTGTTTTAATATTGCTCGAAAGGAAAGTGTCTCAGGACTATTCAAAATAAATAATGTCTACCCAAAACAACAGAAATGGGAGTGATGGGTTAAGGTTCCTCTACATGTTGCAGGAAGCACAAGTTTCTTTTTTTATTTCTCATTGGTTGTTTTAAAAATATTGTGTATTTGTTGGGGCCTCCACTACTTGTTGTAGTGCTCAAATAGTCTCAGGTAAATGTAGTTCTATCTTGCTTGTCTGCGACTAGTTAGTAAGCACTACATGAAATCTGTTTTTATAAAACCTGCGTACCTAATAGGTATTAANGAGTGATGGGTTAAGGTTCCTCTACATGTTGCAGGAAGCACAAGTTTCTTTTTTTATTTCTCATTGGTTGTTTTAAAAATATTGTGTATTTGTTGGGGCCTCCACTACTTGTTGTAGTGCTCAAATAGTCTCAGGTAAATGTAGTTCTATTTTGCTTGTCTGCGACTAGTTAGTAAGCACTACATGAAATCTGTTTTTATAAAACCTGCGTACCTAATAGGTATTAACAACAAAAATTTCCAAAAACAATTTTCAGGCACATTTATAGAACACTGTTGCTTTACCAGCTTTGCATTAGAGATGAGCTGTCAGTTTACTGGTTTGACAGTGTAGTGTACAAAGGGTCATAGGCATCTTGATAATACTAAACATGAAAGAAGTCTATGATGGACACATAAATGTAATATTCCTGTATGTCACTTACTGTTGTGTCTCATTCTGTTCTTCAATTTTGTGTTGAGAGCTGTGACCTTGTAGTAAGCTACCGATTTCAAGGTCTCTGAAAAAGTTTTCCAGTATTTCTGAGTCGGTATTCTTCACACGGGAGGTCTTTTTTGGTAGTTTAGCTTCCTGTAATGAAATATTTCTTTCTGAACATATACATACACACAAAGCTCATTTCCAGTGTTGATAACTAACTGGAACCAATGAAATAAATATTTATTGGCAACCTTGAGTGAAGAATGTTTCATCCAGTATATTGTACCCTATGTATGCAGTTCTCAATTTTACGAAACATTAGCTGAGACAAATGGGCTCAAAGCTCAACCCTTGCATCAGTGCAAAAACCAATATTGTAAAGTAGACCCCCAATTTTATAAAGAGGCCCAGATTTTGAGAATGACTTAGATGAATTGCTACCTTGTAAAATTGAAATTACAGGAAATCCCCATTATAACGAACCCTATTAAAGCAAATATTGTCTGCAATTCCACAAATTATGACATTAACGTCGGGCACCGTGCATCTAGTTCTATTTCAATCAAATTTATCAGTTACGAATGCTGTGTAGTTTTTTTTTAGGATTAAACAGTATTTTTAATTTGTAAACTTCATAAGCTTGCTTTTGTATTACTGTATATGCCTTTACCATGTTAAATAAACATGTTTTATATCTATTTAGGTTGTTTCAGTGATGTAAATACAACCTTTTAATACAGATTTGTTATAAACCGAACTTCCATTAAAACGGATAACCTACAGCCCCAATTAGTCCGTTATAATAGGGGTTTACTGTAATAAATTTTAACCCATAAAAAACGAAAAACATTGCTTTTTTTTCCAGTGATGTTATTGTTTAATAATTTATGATAAAATCAAATAATTTGCATAATTCAGTGGGCAGATTTCTTCAGAATAAAATGATGGTGTGTAAATTTTACTGAGTACAAAGTCTAGTTTCAGTGACTTCTTGCAGGGAAATCAGAGGATTTGTTATTTAAATATGAATTTATATACATAGACACTCATATTCTGAATAAACTGATATCTTGGAAGGGCATATGACACCTCTTTGTTGCCAAATAATGCATAAGCACTAAGCCCAAGCACCATGTAACTCAATGGCAAACTTTAGTGGAATTTTTAGTGGGAACCGGCGGATGTGGTTTTGAATTGTAGATGAGTAAAGGTTATAATAAAATAATTGAATGACAGTATTTACTCACTGTTGTCTCAAAAATCACACTTTTATTAATGAAATATTATTAATCACTTCAAAAGGCAGACATCCGCCATATACAACAATAGTCTTATATGTATGCTCTAGCATGTACGGCGTCAATTACCGCGGTGTCTACTTACGTGTGGAGGGTTAAGCCTCGGCTGTCCTCAGATGATACTTGGCATGGCCAATGGTGACCTTGTTTCCTCCCCTCACATAGCTGGTGAGGTGGGAGATTGTAACCTAGCTCCCTCTCACGGGTGTCTGGGTGGGGGGAAGGGTGGTTGCTACGTCCCCTTAAGCTGCAACTTGTCACTGCCTGTACTGCTGCTGTGTTACGACGCCTACCATAACCAAAGTTTTTAACCATTTTTCACAGCGGTTTTTTAGATTTTCGTATTGTGTGTACCAATTAAGGATGACCACATTACAACACCTACATTTGATCACTAGTGAACATATTTTTTAATCAGTGTTGCTAGTCACTTCTGGCATTTTTTTCAGATTTCCCCCGGCCAACCCTTACTTTTTGAGGGTTGCTGAAATGACCTTGTAAAATTGCTGTCCTTGTAAAAGTCTCTTCTAACCTGAAATTAATTTTATTTATTTGACTTTATCAGAATTGTGTAACATAGCCTGTTCGGTCTCGTGTTGTGTGTAGAGCTCAATAAACGACTCTCCCGATAATGCCTTGTATTAATGATTCTCCTCACATCCCGTATCTAAATTTATTTAAAAGATTTGTGTTATTTTTGAGTAAGTGATTGGAATGAAGTATTCACATATGCAATATGTTTTTGTTACATGTAAGCCTTTTCACGTAAATCTACGATTCATAACTTAATTTTAATTATGTACTGTGTTTGGGGATGTGGAAAGGAGATTTCAATGAAGGAAACATTTATTACATTCCATTTTATTTGTAAAAGTTTAAACAAACATGCATCAAATAATGGGGTCAAGTAAATGTATTGAATACAGACCCATCCTAGACTGATATTGCTTCTTGCAAATGGGTTGACAGAGTTGGTTGGGCTTATTTTGGTGAAGTTTTTGCCCATTAATGTGCTGGTCTTTTAGCATCCTTACCAACTCACTACCTGCCCATTATTTTTAAAAGTCCGGTGCATCATCATTGTCTGGGCTTACGCCTTTGCCCATTCCTTCTTAACAGTCCAGCAATTACCACAAAAACACCACTGCAGATGAACAATGCTTCGTCGTGCCCCATTTTAGTTGGGTAGAATAGCACTAAGGTGTCCGCCATGAATATCTTGGTTCGTGATGTGCACGGTTTGTGTGCGGCGCGACACCAATTGCCTCGAACATAAAATGCAACACTGCACGAGCGGCGTGTTGCAGATGCAGCACGCCAGTGTGTGCCTGGCATAAGAGGTACAGAGCAGAGAGCACAACTGTTACAGAGAGTACACTGCTTTTTTTTTAGAGCTCNAGAGCACAACTGTTACAGAGAGTACACTGCTTTTTTTTTAGAGCTCAGGATAACAGTTAGATGCTGTAGTCTAGTACAAAACCAGTTAGTTAAATTATTCCACGGCCAGTTGTCAAGCCTGACCCCTCTTCTGGTAGATGAAGAAAGGAAACAGTGGAAATGTGAGAAGATTGCCATTTGCTAGCTTCACGTTAGTCAGGCGTAAAGGGCAAATACCCAGGTGCGCTTGTTTAAACCATGCACTTTTTGAATTTTTTCAATTTTCGTAAAATTTTGCAGAAGCGGTTAACTTTTATTTTAGGTGTGCTATTCAGTAGGGCTTCATTTAAGCATTGTGGTAAACAAATGAAGAATTGTTTTCCTCCCATGTTGCTTACAATGAATAGGTAACTGCTTATCTGCCAACAACATCCAGGCTGGGATTATCAGCTGTAACCTGATTCAACACCGTGTACTGCATCAGCAATCATCCTACTGGCGATGTTATTTCAGTTTCATGGTATTTGCCGGGCGACGCGTGCTGATAAAATGTGTGGCCTGTAGCATGAGTTTGTTTGAGACGCGTGTGCATGGAGTAAATACTAGGGTAATTCATGTTTGTTTTCAGAATTTTACTAATATGGCGCACAGTATCGGAAAATAAACAGATGGAAAAAGAGTTTTCTGTAGTTTTGAACCATAGGNGGCGCACAGTATCGGAAAATAAACAGATGGAAAAAGAGTTTTCTGTAGTTTTGAACCATAGGTGAAGAAATTGGACATATATTTTAAACCACGGACTAATCCTCAACCTTCTGCTGAGGATTATGAGCCACTAGATGAAAGCATAGTTGGTATTATTAAGACTGTGAGCTCTAGTCCACAGTTACTGGGAGAGAAGAAAACAATAACTTGTCATCAACTGCAAAGTAGACGTCTGAATGTGGTAACCTTACTGTAGTTGACTTCTCGGACCCAGCTAAATGGACTCTCTTAAATTAAAAGAATATATATCTTATTATCACTCAAGAAAATGTAAATTAACTGGATTTGAAAAATTCTAANCTCTCTTAAATTAAAAGAATATATATCTTATTATCACTCAAGAAAATGTAAATTAACTGGATTTGAAAAATTCTAAGCATGTGTATGGAACAGTTTAAAGATAAGCAATCAAGGTAAAAAAATGGCAAAATTGTAAAGAGGGAGTGGCTACGATATTCAGAGAGTGGAGGTATTTTTTTTGCATTCCTCGTAAAAAATTTTCTGGAACTGAAAATAAAAATTTGGGTATGTTTTGTACAAGATTCAATGATTGGAGACATGAAAATTGTTTTGGTGAACATGAGCGAAACCATTAGCACAGGAATAATGCGAAAACTTAATTGTTTAGACTAGGCTTGCTTTTTCTCATACCATGCTCCTTTTTGTAGAAGTTAAACTGCAAAATGACAGGCATTCCGAAACAAAGGGGTGCCAACCAGTGAAGCAACAAATTCCACTGGTAAAAGAATGCAAATGAAGTCCCTCAAGCGCAATCTGAGTCCACGTCCAAGCAATAACAGCACCCAAGATGGCCAGATACATGGTCAGGAACTGTAATCCAAATATCTGAGGGGTGCTATTACGTCCTTGCGGTGCAAATCAAGGGCACAACAAAGTACCCAATGAAAAATTGCATTGTCCCAGGTGGTGGCTTAACCTATCAAGCAGGAAGATTACAGCAGTGCTCTGCAAGTAATCCAGAGATTAGGGCTGGGCTAAAGTGTGCTGTTATCCCACAATGAAATTCCTATCAAGGTTGAAATAAAACCTATAATGTATAACATAGACTTGCAAGTGGTCCTTGTTGAACAGGGCTTTTTGAACCCACCAAAGTAATGCCAATGTGCAATACTATCGTACAGGACAACATCTGCAAATCTGCCACTAACGAAAGAAAACAAAAAATTATTTGAAATCAGTTAAGCCTGTGGGCTTATCGTGTGTTGAAAAATACCACCGCAACGAAGGTTTATCACTGCCAGCTTTTGAATCATAACAGTGTTGGATATGCGTATTATCCAAAGTGTCACATATGTGGAGGTGACCACCTAACCACACAGTGCACAAAGTAGGGCATAGATAAAAAAATCCTGTATACTGTGCCAGGTTCCTCACTCTGAAAACTGGAGCGAGCGTCAAGATATTAAAAACACAGAACCAGGTCAAATGCATCTGGCACAGCAACTTACTTANCAAGTGAGAAGAAAGATCAAGCCACACAAGAACACATTTGCACCAGAATTTGTTTGGTGTCTGCATCATGTTACAGTTTGTCCAGATGGTTCTCGCCGGCCCCGCTACTTGTTTAACGGTGAACTGAAAGGGTTGGAGAAACAGTGCCGGGTATATTAGCCTTCCTTTTCACCCCTGAATGTTGTGCTGCCACATCAGTACCCTGTTGTCCATATCTAGTGTGAACAGTATAATGATCTGAAGGAACCATGCAGGAGAATTTCAGAGGTTGGTACTTGTACAAAAACAGCAATGCATTAAGGCTACCTGAGCGGTCGGGGATATTGATAAGGACTGAGCACGAAATCACAGTTCTCAGGATCGTGGGCCGAACAACCACGTGGCTGTATCCCCTGACACATGCTGTATAAATTGACAGGAAAATTTAATATATAGCCGGGGTATTCAGGCTTCCCAACACNGAAAATTTAATATATAGCCGGGGTATTCAGGCTTCCCAACACGTCTTAGTATTACCTTTTACCTTATAAATGAAGGATGCCTCCTTGAGGCGTCGATGACTTCCTGGATAGGGCCAGGACCCGAAATACAACACAATGAGAACTCGCAAGTTACGGTTAACTAATTAAACTGTATTGCCGAATAGTGTACACAGTTACATGAAGGCAATACAAATTAAAGCGGACCTGACTTACACGAGTAATTAAACCTCCGGGGTCGATAAATTGTTGAGCTGATAGAGGAGTGCTGCGAACGTGGGGAAGACTCGGTAAACTAAATAAAAGTTCCAGTAAATTAAGTTAATCTATTGCAGTTAGTGTTCCGAACAAAGTATGAAAGTCCCCAGCGACGCGACAACGTGCAACACCGTGGAATCAGATTGCCGGAGATGGCGTGAGTGAGCGGTGTCCTTGCAGAGAGCTCGCGCCACTCCGCAATGTAATATAATTAACTGACTTCATTAACATAGAACTTGAAACATGTACACATAAAACTCTTAAACGTTCTGGGTGAGTTTTCTTAATCCTGTAGAGAGTTAAAGTTCTTAATTAAGCACTAATTTAAATACAAACATGATTATGTGGTGCCTTGCAGAGCATGTGGGAAATTTAGTTCTGTTAATTTTTGGGCACACTACAATGGGAAGGGTCAGGTTGAAAGATAGGTTCACTAACCATTTCACTAATTGGTTACACTCGGAAAATTATATGGAACATTTCAAATATCCTAGCCTTGCTATTCTACACCTCATTAAATATGCACATAGCGTCTGTGGGTCGATGACGCGATAACAGTGGCCGTGCCAGACCATGCAGGAGTGGGCCACGTTAGTATGTGTGATATCGTAGTTGAGCTATCTATGCCTTTTTGGGAAGCAAGGTGTGTATACTGTTGATGTATTGTAGATAATAAATAAAGCGCTTTAAAGGGCATAATCGTGTGTGTGTTATGGATCAGCTCATTACAATGGCGACGAGGATATATTCCGATGTTTTGTCGTGCGAAATTGTTTCGGGAACTGTGCGGAAATTATGAAATGTTTACATCGCTGTCTGATAGCGGATACATACCGCGCACTACACAATGGCTGAACCTAATGCTAGCGGGCATCGCGAACTGGAACCTTTTAGTGCTGCAGAGACTGGAAATGTTCCTCAGCAGTGGAAAGAGTGGTTGATTGATTAAAAAATATACTTGCAGTTGTCCGGGGTAACTGGTGCACAACAACAGCGTGGTGAGCTATTATTTCTGGCTGGGCTGATAGGGCAGAAGTTTTATGTCTCCCAAACCGGTATGCATGCTCTAGAGGAAGATTACCAACCAATGCAGTCACTCGATGCGACAGCGGGAGCGCAAGTGATGGATTGTTATGAAGAAACATTGATGGTATTAAATGCTTACTTCGCTCCTCAGTCCAACGAGACATATGAGTGGCAGAGATTCTGCAAATGGTGAACCCATGGACAGTTATTTTTCCCGCCTCCAGTTGCAAGTTGCATACTGCACCTTTGTGGTGGACAAAGATTCGAAGGCGGCGCATGACCAATTTATGAACATGTGGCCATGGCCCGAATTGAAGAAGGAACTCTACATGGAATCCATCAAGACTGGAATTGTTCTCACCTTCTCTCGGACGAAGAAGTTAGCGAGACTGCACAAATCTCTACGGCAACAGCTCGACTCGGCAACTGTTCTTCCTACAGCAGACCAGTTGAGGGCAGTGCACAAGTGACGACTTCGTCTGCACACTAGCATTGCTGGGAGGAGAAACTAAGGTCAGACAATACTGTTCAGTGTTTTCGATGCGGCAGAAAGGGACACATCAGAACGATCCCTGATTGTCCTGCATGGGGGAAAGCATGTTATAAGTGTGGCCTTAAAAATCACTTTTCTTCTGTGTGCAAATCTGATAAAACTAAAACTGATGCATATAGTAATAGTGACCATAATAAATACAGACCTAATAAGGATAAATGTGTTTACTGTGTAGGAAACGAGCCAGCATCACCGTCCGGTACTGACGGAGATGATGCTAATTTTGCTTTTCGTGTACAGCCAAGCAGTTGGGTAAACCAGACTTGTTCGAAGTCGTTATACGTGATGTCCCACTTAGAGTACTGATAGATTCAGGTGCTGACTGTAATGTCATAGATCAAACTGATTGGAAACACCTGAAATCTAAAGGAGTGAGATGTAAGTGTAGGGTTGTGAATAAAAAGGTGCATGGCTTACGGCAAGATGTGAAAGATGTGATTGGTATTTTTAGTGCTGCTGTTGAGGTACCACACAACTGTTGTGTGCCAGATATCCAATTTTTGATTATAAAAGAGAAGAACGTTCCCATTCTTGGTAGACAAGATGCAATAAAAGAGGTTTAATAAGAGCAGTGCCGATGGGCCATAGTGAGACGTGCCACGTCAACCAGGCAACTATGTTGGAGGACCTTAACACCAAATTCCCACAGGCTTTTTGCGGAGTTATCAAATTAAAGGGGGTCCAGCTTCAGATTCCCTTAAACACTGAGGTCAGTCCAGTTTTCCAAGCAGCAAGGCGTATACACTTCAACATGCTATTTGGGAAACTGAACAAACTGCTTCATATGAGGATCATAGAGGAAGTTACTGATTACCCAGAATGGGTGTCGCCAATCCATTTGGTACCACATTCTGATGGGAAGTGGTGCATCACAGTAGACATGTGTCGGGCAAATCAAACTGTTTTGAGAAAAATGTTTCAAATCCTGACAATTGAAGAAATGTTAATGAAGCTGAATGGCAATATAATCTTCTCTAAATTAAAATTTGTATTAGCATTCCACCAGATTCAGTTGCATCCTAATTCAATGGCAATAACAACATTCATTACCCTCACAGACATGTATAGATACACACGACTAATGTTTGGCATTAGCTGTGCCCCTGAATTTTTCCAGAAATATATGCAAACGGTCTTCCAGGGCTTGCTGGGAGTTACATTCTTTTTGATGATTTTGTGATGTTCGGAGAAACACAACAGAAACACTATCAATGCTTGGAGAAGATGCTACAACACATCCTAGAAATGGGACTCAACCTAAACACTGAAAAATGTAGGAATGGGTTGGCAGAAATTGAATTCCTTGGCCATGCTACATTTAGGAAAGGCTTCCAGCCGACACGTCAAGCTGAACACCATTTCCGAATGCTGTAGCGCCCGTAGCATCCCGAGGTAAGACTTTTTTTTAGGCTTATTGACATTCTGTTCCAAGTTCATACCAGATTTTTCATCATTGTCCGTGCTGCTGAGACTGCTTTGTAAAAAGTCAAACACCCATTTTGTTTGGGGGGTGAAGGAGGAATCAGTCTTCATACAATTAAAATAGCTAATGAAGGTATCCCCTGTGCTTGGCCATTATGATAAAGATGCCCACACAAGTGTTATAGCTTATGCTAGTACTTATGGGTTAGGTGCAGTCCTTGTGCATCAGCAACGGGATGGGCCTAGCATAATTCAGTATGCCAGTCATGCCCTCTCCGATGTGGAGAGTCGTTACTCGTAGACAGAAATAAACAGTTTTTCCTTTTCTACTGTCGGTAGCAGTTGTTCAATAGTAGGCATGCACGACACATGGACCTGTATACTAGTGAGTCCTTCACAGAAATATGAACGGAGGAGAAATGGAAGAGGACGTTCTGAAGAAAGCAAAAAATACTGGACAGACATACGAAACCAATACAAAAGGTAAAAAAGTGACATACTAGAGGCACACGAAGGCAGGATGTAAAGAAAACTGCAGGCTTCGGTGCTCATCAAAGTTCAGTACTGAGCAAAGACAGCAACTGTTTTCAGCTTACTGGTCATTCAGTTATATACACACTATATATATGAAGCCTATTGTTTCTAGGCATCACTATACACATGTTATGTAGCAGACCTCCACGACACAATAATAATGCATTTTATTATTGCCTGAATGGTGAGCATGTTCGGGCATGTAAGAATAAAAAAAAACCTTAAATACTAAAGATTGGCCTATCCGTACAGTTCTGGAAAAAAGGGATAAATTAGTAGAGGCTCTACTTAAGGCAGATGAAAGAGGAAAACATGATTAACAGAAAACACTGGATTCTTGTATATGTGCAGATATGCAGCAGCAAATAGAATCAATTTCGAAAATTGAAAGCTATTACACCTGGGATAATACTTCATAGCAATTTATAGATAGAAGCAGGTCACTTTCTGATATTCACCAGGATTATATGTTGCCACTTGCGTAGTAAAAGAGGAATCACATGCAAGCTACGCAGTGTTTCATTGTGTTTATGCAAGAGTACAATATCTAATTTTTTTTGTACTTAAAAATGATTTATGTGCAATGTGCGTTGCCTGTGAGAGTGCTGATGATCAAGAAAAGGAAAATATGAAATCGAAATATGATGAATATTCGGTTGAGAAGAATTTGTTCAGAGCAGAAAAGAGACACGAAAAAAAATAACACAAATGGTATAGTGGCAGTAGATTACCTTCAGGCTGTTATACAGTTACCAAAGTGCGATGTTTCCGCATTTTACTATAAATCAAAAGTAAATGTCCTCAACTTTACTATTTATGACCTCAAAACAAATGCATGCGATTGCTATTTGTGGCATGGGGCAAGTGGGCATCGGGGAGTGAATGAAGTAGGAAGATGGGCGTTACTGTATAGAAAGAAGAGAGCGAGCACAACTGATACTGAAGTCATCTTCTACTTGGATAACTACGCCAGCCAACTCAGAAATACATTTATGGGCCTATATTTTTATGTTGTTCGTTATCTGAAAAAAAAATATATATAATCAGCAAATATTTTATCAAAGCCACACTCAGAATGAAGATAACTCAGGTTATTCCTTGATTGAATGACAGATGAAGCACCAACTGAGAAGTGGGTCTATTTATACCACTGAAGGGTTTATAGCTGCTATTCAAACTGCAAAGTAACAGGGTGAACCTTTCCATGCACACCAATTATGCTACGAAGATTTCTGTGATGTGAAGCATATTATTCTGTTATCGGTCTCCTTAATCTGACAACGATAAAACTTACAGATGTAAAAGTAATCAAAGTTCAAAGTGAAGTGTTTTGTAAAAAGTCCTGCAGTGAAGATTTCAAGAAGTATCTGTAATCAAGAAAAGGGAGATAGTTGAAGACCTGCCCCTAAAACCAGTATTTCTTTCCAAGTCAGGTCTAGCTCCTAAGATAAAAAAATACCTTCAGGATTTACTGGCAAATAATTTTATCCCAAAGACCTACAAACACTTTCTATATGTCTTTGTAATTTTAGTGGTATGTTATGAATCACTTAAATCATATTCAGTTTAGTTATGATGGCCCACAACTGAAGCCTATGTTTTGTTGTACTGCTTGATACTGTTTGGGGAGGTGGACAGTGTTGACATATCTGTCACCTATATGATTTTAATGTCTGTCAAGAATTGCGCATTTTGATTTATGTCGCATTGTAAGCATAATGTATACAGCAATAATTGTATGCATATGTGTGTATATAAGTTGATATAGATATCTTAGTAATTAATAATGCTATAATAAGATGTGGTGCGTCATTTTGTGAGTACTACGTTGCAATTCATCGGGTTGAAAGAATAGCCCTATCTTCACCAGTTCGGAATATATTTGAGGTCAACAGCTTACGTGACTAATCGTGTGTGTGNTATATATATATATATATATATATATATATATATATATATATATATATATATATATACACTTACATACATACTGTAAGACCTCAAATAATCACAATTTATTTCTGTCACAGTTATCTCAGTTTATTTTTGCAAGGTGTATGTTAATGTAATATTTATTTGTTTTATTTATTATTTGTTTGTGGCCGAAATGTTTTATTTACTCCAGCTCTAATTCATATTATTAATTGCAAGTTATTTTAACCTCAGAAAACGTATTTTTATGTAATTGTGTTTGCAAGTCTTTCTTATCTCATTTTCCAAGTTATTTTTTTTTGTGTGGGCCGCTTTGCATAGAGTAATATGTTGATTGGTTGCTATAGTAACAAAAGATGTATGTGTAAAATATGACGCAGCTGTCTCATGATTGGCGCGATGTTTAAAGGCGTCGTTTAAGTATGCAGTTTTTAAGGCTTTTGGCCATCTTGGTTTCTCCGTCAGGCAGGCGACGACCTAGTGGGTCGTAAAGCCAAGTTCGAGCTACCACGATTGCGTGTGGTACGGCAAAGACTCTAGTGGCGTACCTAAGGCTCGAATGCCTAGTGAGGGAAGACTAAGGTCCACGACCAGTGGAACCAGCTACCGAAGATTTCAAGAGTTGCTGTAATAATCAAGATTTATTTTAAGTTAAATATGGTGTATTTTCGACACAGAGACTATGCCCATAAAATAATGAATGATTTTTGAGAAATTAATCTGGTTTACAGTTGAAGTTGCTCTACCTATATGCCCATGGTGCCCCTGCACTGAGTTCTCATGTTATCCCAACTGAGATGGTGTGAGTAAATAATTTATTAATTTAATTAGCATATTTTGGGATAATTTAAAGAAACCGAAGATACTTAATTACGTTTTGAATTGAAAATAAGAGATACGTACGAGAGAGCTACACTCATAGCTATAGCCACACAAAGCAAAGTAAATTTTTCAAACAAAAAAAAAAAGAGCTGCTACATGATAATTATTATTTGCACAGATATTCTTTTAATTCAACCAAAGAATTTATTTTTAAATTGAATCACATTTAATTCCACTCAAGTCTGCGAGTATTCTTTTGATCAGTAGCTAGTGGAAGTTTTGATTTGTGTCTTCCTAGTGTCTCTTGTATGTTGTTTGTAGCCTACGGAGATTGGCTGTTGCAAGTGTTCCTGAGCTACAAACATCTTTGGTAATACACAGGTTTGTGTGTTACACTGTCTGTCCCTAACTTTTAAGTACTGTGTTTCTCCGCAATTATTGGTCGGATTTCGGAGAGTGATACACAATTGAATTCCTCTCTTTCAATCATCCTGCCTGATGCATACAAAACAGAAATTACTGGTTGAATTTCGGAGAGTTATACACTGTTGAATTCTTCTCTTTAAATCTTGCAATGCTAATGGTAAGAATCACTATAGTTCCATTTGAAAAAGAAAAAAGTTGATATTTATTGTTAAAATATGGCAATGTAATAATTATTATTTGGTAACTTCAGTTTTAAGTTGTTGGCAACACTGTGTAGTGGTGTTTTTTTTTTTTAGTTGATAAATATGTAACGGTCAACATTGTTGTATCAGTTTTGCTGTTAAAGTATAATAAAACATTTCGTTTATTAAAAGGCCTTTATTCATTAAACCTCAACAGGTTATGGGCCCAGACACATAGTTCTGCATAGAATCTGTGAAGGGGTAGAAATATCGGCGAAAATATTGGTGCCGGCCCGCGATAAAAGTGAGGTTATACGTGACCGCGCCAAGAAGGAGTAATACTCGTTCATTCTCTAAATTGAGCGAGGCAGGACAACGAAATTGAAGGAAATCAGTGTGTGATCAAACTGGAAGGACCTAGCAACTGGAACCTGTGGAAGTTCCAAACAACGGTATTGCTACGAGGTCAAGGATGGCTCGACATAGTTGAGGGGCAGAAAATAAAACCTGAGGCAGCGGCTGAACATGCTGCTTGGGAGTCAAAAGATGCTAAGGCTCAGACACTACTAGTTACCAGAATGACGGAGAAAGTCATGTTGCATATAATTTCTTGCACAACATCTGCTGAAATGTGGCGTAAACTCCAAAGTGTTTTCGAGCAAAAGTCGGAAACAAGCATCCATATTACACAGCAGCGATTTTTCCAGTTTAAGTTTGAAAAAGGAACTGAGATGTCAGTATTTTTGTCAAAAATACAGGAGCTGCAAAATCAGCTTAAGCAAATGGGAGAGGAAATATCAAACAAGTTAGTTATTACAAAGGTACTAATGTCGTTGCCAGATGAGTACAAACACTTTGTGTCGGCGTGGGAGTCGGCGCCAGACGATAAACAAACCCTGGATAATCTGATAGCCAGGCTTCTGGTGGAAGAAGAAAGGGTGCAGGAGAAGGGTGAAGCGTCTCAACAAGCTTCATCTGCATTCTTTGTTAAAAATAGAAGAAACATAAAGTGTCACAAATGCAACAGACTGGGGCATTTCCAAAGCGAATGCAGAAGCAAAGTGAATAACAGTGAATTACAAGACAATAACAGTAACAGTAATAAGTGTTTTTATTGCGGAAAGTTCGGACATTATAAGGCACAGTGTCGCTTTAGGAAGTACAGGGGCAGTAAGGAAAGTAATGCATTTGTCGTGTCAAACGCAGAATATGAACATTATCAAGAGTCAAAATGGCTGGTTGACTCTGGGGCCAGTGAACATATGTGTAACAATCGCGCGTTATTTTCATCATTTCAAATTGTTTCACAGAAATCTGTGATTCTCGGCAATGGGCAAGCGATTAGTGTGTTAGGCTGTGGGCAGATGGCGGTAAAAGTGCACAATGGGAACGAATGGATCAACACAAACATAGACAACGTTCTTTACGTTCCCGAACTGAAAACGAACCTTTTCTCTATGAATTGTGCGACTGACAAAGGTTATGTCATAATGACAAGTGACAGCTCATGTAAATTTTATAAAAACAAAGAAGTTTTGGCGGTTGCAAACCGAATTGGGAGCTCGTATTATATGGATTTCCGATATGAAAATGATATTGCGAGCGTAGCTAGTACTACAAACGATGATTTAAATGTGTGGCACGAAAAATTGGCTCATCAAAACTTCGATTATGTGAAGAAAATACTTGCCACAAGGAAAATAAATGTGAAACAAACGTCTGCTCCAACCTGTGAAAGCTGCTTGAAGGGAAAAATTCATCGATTACCTTTTCATAACAGCGAAAATGGTACTTCTAAAGCATGTGAATTAATCCATGCGGACACGTGCGGTCCCATGGAGGAGGTATCTGTCGGCGGGTCGAGGTATTTCGTAGTGTTAAAGGACGACTTCTCAAATTATAGAAGTGTCTATTTCATTAAAAATAAGCATCAGGTGAAGAACTGCATAGAAGATTTCATTAATAAGGCGGAGATTTTAACTGGGAACAAAGTAAAATTGTTCAGAAGTGATAATGGGCTGGAATTTGTGAATAAAGAAGTGAGTGAAATGTTCTCAAAACGTGGCATAACACATCAAACTACAGTACCATATACTCCGGAACAAAACGGAAAGGCCGAAAGAGAGAACCGAACTTTGGTTGAAGCGGCAAGAACAATTTTACATGCAAAGAGTTTACCTAAGAAACTATGGGCAGAAGCGGTACATACTGCTGCATTTACTCTGAACAGAACGGGTAAGAGTAAAGTTGAAGGAAAAACACCATATGAGGTATGGACCAATAAAAGTTTCGATATTCAACAATTAAAAGTCTTCGGCACACCGGTGTATGTACACATTCCAAAAGAAAGACGAAGAAAATGGGATAGCAAAGGAGACAAGGGATTGATGGTCGGATATGGCGAAGATACCAAGGGTTACCGGATATACTTCCCACAGAAAAATACTGTAGAGACAAAGCGTGATATTGTTTTCTTAGAACAGAAACAAGAAGGAAGGGAAGAACCCCAAGTTACACTTGATTTGGAGAACGAGTTGAAACAAATAGTAGATAAAGTTGATGGAAACCAAGACTTACAAGAAACTCTGGTTAACATGAATGAAAGCTTAATAACTCAAAATGAATCTGGAAGTGAATATGAACCATGTACAAGTGAAGAAGAAAGCGTAATCACACCATTACAAAATGGAAATGAACGAAGCAAGCGTGTAAGGAAACAGACCGAATTTTATCAATGCAACAACATCTACAGCGAAGATGATAATCCAGTGACTTACAAGGAAGCAATGAAAAGAAAGGATGCTTGTAAATGGAGTGAAGCTATCAATAGAGAACTGGAGACACTGAAAGAGAACAACACTTGGGATTTATGTGAAGCACCAGCAAAAGAGAAAATAGTGAGTAGTAAATGGGTTTTTAAAGTAAAGACAATAAATAATGTTCAACAGTATAAAGCTAGATTAGTTGCCCGAGGGTTTGAACAGGATGATGTATTAGATCTGAATGACATCTATGCTCCAGTTGCAAAATTACCTACATTTAGACTTTTTGTTGCTATAGCAACCAAATTAAAATTGCCAATCTATCAAATGGACGTAACGGGAGCATTTTTGTATGGAGAAATAAATGAAAATGTATTTATTCGTTTGCCGGAAGGGGCTTATTCGGGTAATAATAATATTGCAAAATTAAACAAGTCTCTATATGGTCTGAAAAGTTCACCAAAATCCTGGAATAATAAATTTAATTCTATTATAACAGGAGAAGGCTTTGTTAGTTCAAAAAGTGATTCATGCTTGTACAAAAGGTGCAATGGTAAAGATAAAATGTTTGTTTTGCTATATGTTGATGACTTGTTAATATTTGGTACAAATGAGGAGAAAATTGTTCAGTTTAAAAGTGTCCTAAACAAAGAATTTAAGATGAAGGATCTAGGTTTAGTAACCAATTTTTTGGGTATAAATGTTAACCAAAATCTAGAAACGGGGATTACTGAATTAAGCCAAAGAAATTACCTAGAAAATGTACTTAAAAGGTTTAATATGGAAAACTGTAAACCTATGTCAACTCCTATTGACCCAAACTTTAATGTTAAAATACTTGAAAATTGTAATAAAAGTAATGATGAGAATATTGAAAAATATTGTAGAGAAGTTATAGGATGCCTTATGTATGCAGTGTCAAGTACTAGGCCTGATTTATGTTTTACTGTCTCAATGTTGAGCAGATTTCAAACATATTCAAATGATATGTTAGTAACTGCATTAAAAAGAGTCCTGCGGTATGTCAAGAATACACTAAATTATATGTTAGTTTTCAAGTGTGAAGATAATGTCCTAGAGGGATATTGTGATGCTGATTGGGGAGGTGATCTCAAAGACAGAAAGTCTACCACAGGCTATTTATTTAAGTTTTCCAATTGTTTGATTTCTTGGTGCTCGAAGAAACAAGTATCAGTCAGTCTGTCGTCAACTGAGGCTGAGTATGTTGCAGTGAGTATGGCAGGAAGCGAAGCCTGTTGGCTGATAAACTTGTTAAGTGATTTTGGTTACTCAAATGTATGTCCAGTAAGTATGTATTGTGACAACCAGTCAGCCATTTTTATTGCAGGCACAGACACTGTTAAGCGCCTCAAACATATTGATATACGATATCACTTCATAAAGGATTTGATTAAAGATAATAAGATCTGCCTTCATTATGTGAAAACTAGTGAACAACCAGCTGACATACTCACTAAGGCTTTAAGTCAAGAATTATTTGTAAGATGTTTAAATAAGTGTTGTATTCAAACTTAGAAATAAGATATAATTGTATCAGATAAGATATAAGATAGAACTGTATTACATTGAGAGGGGGTGTTAAAATATGGCAATGTAATAATTATTATTTGGTAACTTCAGTTTTAAGTTGTTGGCAACACTGTGTAGTGTTTTGTTTTTTTCTAGTTGATAAATATATAACGGTCAACATTGTTGTATCAGTTTTGCTGTTAATGTATAATAAAACATTTCGTTTATTAAAAGGCCTTTATTCATTAAACCTCAACATTTATATCTCGGTAATTAATAATGCTATGACAAGACACGGCACATAATTTTGTAAGGACCTTGTTGCAAGTCATCGAGCTGAAAGCAGAATAACGATATCTTCAATGGCTTGGAAGAAATTTGAGGTCAACAGCTAGGTGACTCGTCCTGTTTGTGTGTCTCTCTCCCCACCTCTCGGCCCATAGCCCACTCTCTCTCCATATATATATATATATATATAAATACACACACACAGTCGAATCACATTATTATGACCACCTGCTAGAAGTGCCATCTGCAGCATGTAGCCTATGATGTATGGCCTATGACGTGGGCTGGTGAAGCGGGTATATACTGCGACCGACAGGCTGGCTGTACACATTGCACTTCCCGCTGTCATGGGTAAGAAAACTGGTTTAACCGTGTTGCATAAAGGGATGATCATCGACTTTCGGGCCAAGGAGGGCAGCGACATTTGTGAACTGTTCATTTGCCTCTGTGGTAAAGGTGTATCGTGAATGGACGAATGGCACCATTGGGAATAACCGTCGTGAAAACTGCGGAGCTGCATGCCCCATTGATGTCGGAAGTGAACGTTGACTACGATGGTGTGTGAAGGCCAACCGACAGGCTACAGTGGAACAGCTCACCATCCAAATGAACCAGGAGGCATCCATAAACGTGTCTACCAAAACAGTTCAGCAAACCCTTCTGCGAATGGGGCTCTGGAGTAGATAGAGGGTGACTGCACCCATGCTAACACAGGTGCGTCAACGAGAACGACTGAAATTTGCTCGACAGTATGGCGACTGGACCACTGCTGATTGGCGATGGGTAGCCTTCTCCGACGAGTCACATTTTCAGCTGCATAGAAAGAATGGATGTCAGCACGTCCGGCGAGAGAGATCAGAGAACTGATACCTGGCATCCATTTCTGGACGAACATAAGGTGGTGGGGGCAGTTTTATGGCCTGGGGAATGTTCTCGTGGTATTCTCTAGGTCCCATTATCTGTGTGGAAGGCACTCTTGATCGATTTGGTTATGAATACATCCTCGGCGAACATGTCCACCCATACAAGATTGTCTTTTATCGGGAGAATGGGATCTTCTAGCACTATAATGCACCTTGCCACATGGATAGAAGTGTCCACACATGGCTGGAAGAGCACGATCAAGACTTCAAAGTTCGTCCCTGGCCCCCAAACAGCCCCGACCTCAATCCAATAGAACTTCTGTGGGACCACCTCGACCGTAGTTTTCACCATCTGTCTCCTCCGCCAAGCACCCTTCAACAGTTGTGGGGTGCACTGCAGACAGCATGGTTCCAGATACCTGTGGAGACCTATCAGCACCTGACTGAGTCACTGCCAGCTCGTCTAGCTGCTGTCCTTGCTGCGAAGGGCGGTTACTCTGGATACTAGCAGGTGGTTATAATAATGTAATTCGACTGTGTATATATACCGGTTGTTTACGACCAAATTACAATAAACACCAAAATGGGGCAGATAAGTACAAATTCAGCATATTTCATACAGTAACCTATAGTCTAATGTCCATAGTTAATCAGCCAATGGCAGTGGCAATGTGCAGGGGTGGGTAGGCAATCACAACAAATAAACTACAGAGAGTGCAATGAAATGATACTTTATTTACACATTTGGGCTGAAGGCACGAGGACAGTGTGTCTGTTTGATGTGTCTGTTCAGTGCGTCTGTTCAAACTGTCCACCACTGTTGGCTACACAGGCGGTGCAGAACTGAACCATGTTGCAAGGCACATGTGAAAATATTTCTGGCATAATGAGCTAATCCCTCGTTTCAAATGGTGTGGCATACGCCATCGATTTGAGGTGACCCCACAGCCAAAAGTCAGGTGGTGTGATGTCGGTGAGTGTGGTGGCCATGCTATGGGGCCTCCCCTACCTATCCACCGGTTTCGGAAGTGAATGTTTAGGTGCCAGCGAACCGCAATGGCTAAATGAGGCGTGGCCTCATCCTGCTGAAACCACATCGCCTCACGAGCATCTAAAGGAACTTCCTCCAAGTATTACAGTAACACGTCCTGCAAGAATTGTATATACATAGCACCTCCGAGACTGCGACCGTGCGGTACTGAGCGGTGTTATCAGGCATGCAGACCTGCGCACAGGCTGGTTACAATTTCACGTACACAAGGTTGCATACCCGCCCCTGCACATTGCCACTGTCATTAGCAGGTTAACTATGGAGGTTAGAACAGTTTTCCCCAAAGTATGGGTCATGACCCACTGGTGTGTCACAGACTAAAATTTGGTAGGCTCCGAAAAATATAATTTCATACATAAACTCATGCATGAGTTATACATGTTATAATTTAGAACCTACACACATGCAATGCAACTGTCAATCAGATGTAAAATACTATGCAGAGTACGCAGTGAATGCGACCCCCGCCGCCACGCCGTGACCCCCGCGGCCACCACTCGCGGCCAAAATGATTTTTAAACTAAATTAGTAATATAACACATTGTGTAATGCTGCTTGATTAGGCATCCTTTTCATTAAAATTGTTATTTAATACTCACATTTTTAAACTATTTTATTAATCCCACTACCCTTCATTTCCTTACGCTACGTAAGAAATACAATATGAACATGATGGAACAGCGAAACAGTACGTTTCTCGCATAAGGCATTAAAGTAGGTCGTGACTTTGACATTTTTTTAAAAATGGATTGTGGTTAATAGAACTTTGGAAATCACTGGGTTAGACTATTGTTTCCTGGAAGAAATATGCTCCATTGGTACTTAAATACTCCACTCTGGGGTTTATACCATCTGTTCGTGAACACCCAGTGTGTGTGTGCGCGAGCGTGTGTGTGTATGTATGTATGTATGTATGTATATATATATGAGGTTGTGAGTTCCAAAACTTGATATGTGCAGATATTAAAACAAAAATGAGTTGGCTATGGAACTGGGTTCGGATGATATCCCTGCACCAAATTACACAAAGCATTTGGATGTAAACTATTCATTTCGTATCTTTCTTGAGTTTTAAAATGTGGATTTTGTTTTAAAACTTTATAAGATATGCCGACATTTTGGTCAAAAACTTCATACATGAACAATCGTATGTTTTGCCAAAACTTTATATATGTATTGTTATCCTGCTTTGTGAAACAAATGCTCAGTGTGTTCTAAAACTTCATACATTTATGTAATCCATACTGCTGCCAACACAAAACTGCACCAGTAGAATGATAATTTCAACCATTGCATAAATATAATATATAGCAAAGAAAATAGTTGCTTTACTGAAATTGCAGGATGTTAGAAGATTTCATGCAACTTCCTACAACAACATAGATAAGCTTTCTCGAGATAATTTAATCCTGAAACACACTGGCCAAACGACTGCGAAGAAAGCAAAGGATGGCACAGAAGCGAGAAAGAAGACTGCAACAGTGACTTATTTTGGGAAGACGAGATTGCGAGGACAAGCCCAGGTATGTTCTTCTGCATTTCTTGGCCTCCTTGGAATGTCAAGATATCGGATTATTCATATTAGCAAAAATTTCCTTAAAGGAGAAAGTCCGAGGGTTAGAAAGGGTGTATTCAAATAAGCTCAAAAAATAGAAGGGAGGATAGTTGCTGTAAAGGAAATCTACTCCTGGTTTAAGAGTCTCACTACAGTCGAAATAAATCTGCAAGGAATTATTTGCCTAGTGACTGCTCTACCTAAAAAATATGGAAAAGCTGCAATGCAGAACATGAAGACAGCCCACACTTGATGGTGACATATTACCATTTAGTAATATCTTTTCTGATGACTTCAATATTAGCTCTAAGATGCCCGTTACTAATGCGTATTCAACCTGCGTCCGTAATAAGGCACTCGCATGTACAGCAAATGGGACTAAAAAAATTGCAGTAATGACAGAAATGAGAGTCCACAAGCTCAAGGCTAAAGTTATTTATGATTTATTGAGATACAAATAAGATCCAGATGTCCTAGAAATATCATTCGATTGTCAGACAAATCTTATTCCCTCAAACGTTCCCGATCAATTAGCTTACTACAGCTGGCAGCTGTAGTAATGCAGCTGTAGAAACTGAAAGGCTCCGCAAAGCAAGGAAACCGTAACAACATACACATGGCCAGTCAATCAAAGAGCCAAAAGTTCGAATGAGATGGCATCCATTTTGTACCATCATCTTACAAACGTAGACCTGACGGGTATCTCAACAATTAAAATATTTTGTGATGGGTGCTCAGGATAAAAAATAATACATGACTGTCCTGGGCATGCTTGAAAAATTGTGGTCTGACTTAAACAATGTTCAGTATACAATGCTCATCTTCCCTGTCGTGGCCCACGATGCATTCATTTTACACCCCCCCCCCCAAATTCTACTTCGGACGAATATATAAGGTAATTAGAAAGAAAGATACTCTTGTGTTACCATTGGAATACAAGGGAATTTTTGACACCTATGGCATTGTCAAGAGCATTGGGGATGATGATGCTGTATTAAATTAGAAGGATGCAATTTAGCCCGTGGTACGAGGTACAGCCCAACTTAATTTCAAGTTTGCTCCTTCAAAGAGACAGCTTCTACCAAAGAGGAAAGGAGTAAAATATAAAGTAAACATACTAGTGAAAGGGGAAGTTAACTACCGCACGGATACCATATAATATATATAGATCGATTTTCAAGAAAAACTATGACGTGAATCACATTATCCCAGAGCCATTACCCATTAGGGTTAATGTAAAAGCAGCAAAACTCAAGAATGTTGATTCACTGTTGAGAAAACACTTCTGTGATCTGTGGCGTCAAAAGAGGCTCTCAAATTCTACAAGGACATCATTGATGGCGAATCTGACATCACTGAAGAATGTGCGGAGGAAAGTGATTAAGTAGAACACGGAAATGAAGATGATTTTGACTTGAGGGCGAAATAGAAGACCAGAACTTTTGACTACCTTTCTGTTAAAACTTTTCTATAAAATGGATAGCACTACCCAGCTGTTTGCATTACTTTACTATCGTGTCATTGGCCTACGTGTAAGTCCTGACATTTATAGTTTGTCTTTGTTGTAGTTATATGTTAAAATGTTTAGCCTTTCATTACTGTTATGAGTTGGCAACAATTGCTTTGTGTTGAAATTGTGTAAGTTCTGTGGGTTGGCACCATGTTTTATCTTGTATATAAAAAATGGTGGTGTGTCGTAATGGCGAATGGTGTGATGTCTCGTGTTTGTCAAATAAACGAGGAAAGTGAACTTATGTGTTATAATTTACTTCACCCATAACAGCACAAACTGAATAACAATTACCACTATTTTTAATGAGTAAGTCACAGCGAAAAGTTTCATTACTTAGAAAATACAACCAATGCCAATTATGTTATTGGTAATACATACAATAATTATTATTACACACATACATTACATACATTTGACATGATTCTTCAGAAAATGCAAAAAACACGAATCTCTTAATCAAAACTGAATATGTTGACTTTTATTATATACATATATAATGTAGGCATATGTATAACGCAACAATTTAATAAATATTTTTTTGGGGGATTATTGGACATCTTGACATCTTCTGACACTGACTTAAGGCCATCTTTCAACACTTCAGTACATCAGGGGGATTTACTGTGATGTAAGAACCATCACCAGAGCTTAGGTTTCATTATATGTATTAGTAGATAACATTTCACGGTTTTAAGAACAATACTATCGTACTAATTAGTAAATTTAAAATCATTATTTACGATCACTAATGCATCACACTCATGTGGCATTGAGGCTGGGCTGGTAATTGTTCATGCCCAGCTAACTGACATTACTAGTTAATGGGCGTCAAGCAACCAGGTGGTTTAGACACCCTATAATCCAAAACTCTCATTGTCTTTTCTCATTCTGTGTATAGTAATACAAAATTAAATGAAAAAAAAAAAATAAAATTTTAGAAGTTACCAGTGCTTTTATATTTATTTATCTTCTAGACAAACTGGTTAATCAGGATCTTACGATGAGAAAATATGGAAGTATACCAATGCACTGTTGTGAGCCAGGGGTTGGAAAATGAGCTGGAAGAAACCACTCCAAGGTAACAGNGACTTATGGAAGTATACCAATGCACTGTTGTGAGCCAGGGGTTGGAAAATGAGCTGGAAGAAACCACTCCAAGGTAACAGGTAGGGATTTCAATGTGAGAAAGCCATGCTAACTGCAAAANAGGTAGGGATTTCAATGTGAGAAAGCCATGCTAACTGCAAAACCAAATGGTTACACAAATTATGCAGTATGACCGGTTGGACCATATGTTCCCAATGCAATTTTGGAGCCCAAACTATTTGGAAAATATGAAGGGAAGATAGTTTTCCCACTGAAAGCATATAAACATGGCTTATGGAATTTCACCACGAGATTATCCTTGCAGAGTGGTTTCTCCCTTCAGCTTCGTACTAAAGCTTACAATCAGCACAGAAGCAGTGGATACGCCAACAGCACATAATTGACGTTTCGTCGGTTATCTTTAAAAGTTTATAGTCAAAACATGGACAAAATGCTGTGTCTACAATATCAAAGCATTGTTTTAAATTGACATGTGAACAGCTTGTGAACAATATTATTACAAATCAATTTATTATCGACTGTAAATGCTAATGCACTAAGGAACAGATACTTACTTGCTTACTTACTTGCTTACTCTTTCTAGGCTTAGGCATCCATGGTGGAATGAATACTTGCTTGGAGTTTCTAACAGGGTGTTTGGCACGTTTTGACGGCCTGCTTGGAATTTTAGAACTTTTCTGGATGACAGACGAGTCGCTAGTAGTGGTTTTAAGCGCCAACTGCTGAAAGTCCTCAGATTCAGATATTTCAGACGAATCTTTTATTGCTTCCAAACAAGGCTTCGTTGTGTGCACGTAGTCAAATTGATTAGTCCGGGGAACTCGAGATGATGACACCTGTTGATAAGATCCATAGCCAATGGAGTTACCAGTCCACAATGTGGCACATGTTAATGCATGATAGGCCTTCTGCACACCACCAGCACTACCACATTGAGCCACTGATGCTCGATTGGCAACCCATATTCTGCCAATGAGTCAATTCATGTTTCAGTATATTTGAAAATATTTTTGGTAGTTAAGAGGCTAGACGATATCTGTGATCTCTGTAGATATGATCACATGCACCCCTCCTCCTCACCCGTTCGTCCCGCCACCAACGCGCAACTGCAACATGCCCTCTACTAGGGACTCGCCATGCTAGGCAGCCCGTGCAGCGTGTTGGCCTACCATGACACCACCGGAGTCAAGTGGCTGTCACCCCTTCACACCCCCAGAAAATTAAGGCAACGAGGGGGGACAACGATTCCTGCAGGTCGACAACCCCTGTGTACCTTCTTCATTTGGTGCTACCACCCCCATGCATGTGCTAAGTGTGATGTGTGAGCATGCTTCGCGAATTACCTAAAATTCATCATTCTATGCCACCAAGTAAATGAGGTAAAATAATGAAGGATCAATTCCAGCTTTGTTTTTAAGCCTTTGGAATGACTACTTTACACCCCCATTTTCAATAATGGTTTTGCCCACGATAGGCTACCTCTATACCACCCAGAGAATATTGGAAATTAAGCACTTTTTAATTTTCTTTACATATCTCTTAAAATCAAAGGGTATTACATTAACAGTCTTAACCAGCAATGGGGCTGTGGTTGTGTAGTGGTTAGACTAATCGACTCCCACCAAGGCGAACCAGGTTCTATTCTCAGTGAGGTTGTCCCAAGATTTTGTATGTGGGAATCGTGCTAGACAATGCTGCTGCTCGGCGGGTTTTCTAGGGGATCTCCCATTTTCCCCCGCCCTTCCATTCCGGCGCTGGTCCATACTGACCTCGTTTCACTCTCATCGGCTCTCAAGACCTCGATGTTAAGAGCCACCCAAATATCTTCCATCCTAACCAGCAACAGACTCAGAGGTACAACTCCCACTGGTTTTAATATTACATTACTAAATATTGGCCTTTTCAAACCACGTATTTTTACAGTGCAAACAATATGTATTTTCAGTGACAAAGGGTACCGTGTTTCTTTTGCTGATTAATGTAACTTTTGTGTGTGTTTGTTTTACTTTTTCACAGTGTATTTGCATCTATTGAAATTCAGGTGAAATCCACGGGACCGCGGCGGTGCAGTGGTCGTACTACTCGCCTACCACCTAGGTGAACTGGGTTTGATTCCCGGCGGAGTCACTCCCGGATTTTCGCATGTGAGAATATCATGCTGCACGATGCTGCTGGTTTGTGGGTTTTATCTGGAATCTCCCGCCCTTGCATTCGGGCGCTGCTCCATGTTCACCTCACTTCAGCATCGGCTCTCAAGACACCGATGTTAAGAGCCNTCCCCACCCCACTCCACTCCACAAGAAAAAGTCACAGACAGTGAGATCGCGTGACCTTGGTGGCACTGGTATATTGCCAAATCATTAGATCCCTGATGGCCAATCTATTGCTGCGTAAGCTCATTGTTCAGGAAATGGGAAAACTATAACTAGCCCTAGAAAATATTTTTTAAATTTGAATTACTGTGATAAACTATTTCGGAATTTTTTTATTAAAGCTCAGTGCATTAGTGATGGGCTAATAACACATGCATTACAAAACGTGTTTCGGGAACCTTACAAAACTGACCAAAGAGAGAAATCGACCCTAGAAATCATAACTATGGATAAGGCTTTTGATAGAGTTAAAAGCCATAATAAGAATTTCCTGTAATGGAATCCCATTATTTTAGGAAGTCCACTATGTGAATATATTTCGATTGCAAGTTATATTTTGCCAAAATGCATTACTTGCATGTATCAGAATGTAAAGAACGTAACATATTCCCAGTTTCATTAATTACTTACAGAAAAATGTTTTCCTGATATAAAAATTTTTATTTTTTCAACTGAAGAAAGATTACTGTATGATTTCCAGCTGATTTGCAAATGGAATAAATAAAGTAATATAACCGAAATGCAAGATGAGTAAGACACGCTCATTAAAATGGGAAAATGATGCTAGCACGACTAAAACTAATGACAAAAAATGGTCAGAAACTGATCCCAATATTTATCGGCAACATTTGACTTTCAGAGCGCATTGCAGATACCCAATGATGACATAACTTATTCATGCAAGATTTGTGTCTACGGCCTTGCAATTTGCGAGTTCCTGTGCCAAGAGATGCTTGCTGTATCACATGCATGGTCAGAACTTAATTGTAAAAGAGGCAGATGTAAAGTTGTAAGTGCACTGGTTGAAGTAAATTCCAGACTCGGCAACACAATTTTCCCTGCTTACTGTGAATATTGCACTAGACTTGCAGAGGAAGCACATGCCTGAGTACTGTATGATCGATTGGCTCAATATTTTCAGGAGAGCAAGGTCATCCAGGAAACGAAATGATGAACGATCTTCAACTGTAAAGGAATTTAGTGTGGACCTGCGGGATTCGTCAAGTGTGTAATGAATAATGCGAACACAGATGAACATGGGAGAAAGTATCGTGGCCGCTGATTTAACGCCTTCTATTTGAGAAACAGAGTCCTGGTGAAATGATGTACTGGTACGACCACACTGGTCATACACAGATATATTTTTATTGTGGATAAGGAAAACCAACTGCACTGTCCAGTGAACTTAAAGTTTTACACAAGTGCATGTTACCTTTGTCAAAAGAAAAACAAATGTTTGTTTAGACTTTGCTACGCAGGTGCCATTCCTGCTGAACTACATGCTTCATATGAGAGATTGCCGACCAGTGCTATTACAAGAACCTATGCTCTAGTGTCTGCAATCGGCAGGGATGATGAGGATGGTGAAGATGAAAGGAAGAAGGCATAGTGGTGGAGAGTGGAGAGATTAGAGTGGCTCTTAACGAGGTCTTGAGAGCCGATGAAGGTGAAGCGAGGTGAGTACGGAGCAGTGCCAGAATGCAAGGGCGGAGGAAACGGGAGATCCTCGAAAAAACCCACCAACTAGTGGCATCGTCTGGAACAATTCCCACTTGCGAGAATCTGGTAGTGACTCCACCGGTTATCGAATCTGGTTNGAGGCGAGTAAGCTGACCACTACACCAACACGACGGCTCCTAAAGACTCAGCGGTAATGCAGAATGACTTGGTTCTGTGTGTGATAATAACATTTGGGCTTAGCACTTTGTACCATTGTTATCATTTGAACTTTAAAGAAAAATTTTATGGTTGCAAATGTGCAATTTTCTACATTACAAATTTTAAAACAATAGTATGTGCTCAAGAGTCAATATTTGGATCACATAAATAATGATTTTTGTTTAATAAAGCATCTATGTTGAGTAATTCCCAAAATCAGTTAATGCCAAAAAATATGTCTTATTGTAATTATATTTTTAACATGTGAAAAAAAAAAANAGTAATTCCCAAAATCAGTTAATGCCAAAAAATATGTCTTATTGTAATTATATTTTTAACATGTGAAAAAAAAAAAAGAAATAGGTATAAATTATTTTATTTTTCGTGATATTACACAAGTAATATAATGGTGCTGGTCAAAGTTTATTTCTGAATAAGAATCACAGTTTCAACTATCATAAAAACAGTATTAGATTTTAATCACTGACTTAATGTATTTTAACCACCAAGGCATGGAGGTAATTGTCANATATCATAAAAACAGTATTAGATTTTAATCACTGACTTAATGTATTTTAACCACCAAGGCATGGAGGTAATTGTCAGTAATGACTTTGAGCCATAAAATTATAAATGCATTATAATTCCATAATCAGTAGGCGATTTCAAGCGTACAAATTTATTCCACAGATTGGTAAAATAAAAATGTCCAATTTAATTGACTGGAAAAAATTGTGTTACATGAACGTGGTATTTTGAGAATAACCAGCTTAATATTTTGTTGCCCAGGATCATTATAAGTGGTCGTGTGCTACATGCCCTAGAAAAGCTGAAACTACAAAGAAAACGTCCAAAATCTTAGTTTATGAATTTTCATAGAAGCTTAAACTTAAATTGCTAATATCTCGGAAACTACTTTTTGTTAGTTACCAACTTCTTCCAGTAACCCCACGATATATTCTGGCAGACATTCTGCATTTGTAAGAAACTTACCAGTGTAAAAATTTTTGGTAGACTGAGTATCACTTAAGTCTAAAGTTAAATTTAATTTCCACTTCATATGCCCACATTGCCACTTCACATATGCGTAATTTACTTTTCATATTCGTTTCCTTTCTGCTTTGTATCTGCTTCAATTTTTTTTGCTTCATTACTACTTCACATCAATTTTTTTTTAAAACTTCGTACCAGCTTCTTTACAGATTTGTATCCACTTCCGTTCTGTTTCAAATCCTTTGGTTTCCGCTTTGTTCCTGGTTCATAAGCACTTCAGTTTTTCCTGCTACATTACTGCTTCACATCTCCTTCCACTCCGCTTCATATCCGCTTCAGTTTTTCCTTATTAGTTTCCGCATCACATCTCCTTCCTTTCCACTTCCTACCCGCTTCATTTCTGCTTTGTATCTACTTCCTTTCCGCTTCATATTTGCTTTGCTTCAGCTACATATCCATTTCATATCCGCTTTGTTTCCGCTTCAGCAGAATGAATATGCCGATTTCATGGCAAGGGGTTAGGGGCTCGGAGCATCAGAGCTGTTCATGCTCTGTTATTCCGGTCGGCTGGCGGCCATATTGTCCGCCATGTTGGATCTCGGTGACCTTGACCTTCTACCTTGACCTCGGTGATCCCACAAAATTACAAATTTTTTTAAAAAATTTATAAAAAAAATATTTAAAATTATAAAAAAAATATTGAATTATTAAAAAATGTATTTGAAAAAACTTACATTTCCAGAGGTTTCCCCAACACCACGCCCCAGCAGATGACTGACTCCCTCCACTCCCCTCACCAACATTACCCTCTTCCATTATATTTAATTGATCCGGCAATGTTTCTCATTGGCTAAATGCCCCACACCCACCACCTCATTCCAATATAATGATTTTTTCCGCCAATGTTTCTCATTGGATAATTACCCCACCCCCACTGCCTCCTTCCAATATATTTAAT
Source organism: Clitarchus hookeri (assembly GCA_002778355.1). NCBI lineage: Eukaryota > Metazoa > Arthropoda > Insecta > Phasmatodea > Phasmatidae > Clitarchus > Clitarchus hookeri. The sequence goes on along the minus strand of NQII01000489.1, from coordinate 314,936 downwards.
AGCTTCGCCAATGTTTCTCATTGACTAAATATCCCACCCCCACAACCAATAACTCACATTCGTTCGACCAATTAGTCGGCAGGTGTCCATCCCCACCACCCCTTACCTATACACATTCTGCCATCTTGGTTTTTAATTTGTCATTTGTTTATATTTTCAAAACCTAGGTGGCACCAGTGTATTAATTACCAATTTCGTCTCCAGACGACCTGCCTATATAGCTACCAGGTGCCGCCATATTTGTTTATGTTTGTAAAGTACAAGAGGTGCTGTCGGCGCCCTCCACATTATATAATATTTTCAACACCTAGGTAGAGCTAATTTTTCGATTTCACTGCCAAGCGAGCTGTCGGCACTAGCTCTTTCTGATAATTCAGCCGCAAACTGAGCTGTTGGCACTCACGTTAATATCATAAACACAAAAAAAATAAACCTGTAATTTTTCATCCTATTTTTTTTAAAAATATTTTTCCAATCAGCGGTATACCTACATGCATAATAGATAAAATCGATACATTTTTGTATTAAAATTTTTAATTACGACTGAACAAAAATCTTTTTTCCTTTTAATGTTAATTAAATTACCATTGAAATGGAGTATTTATTCTGTTACCACTCACCCCACCAATTTAGCCTGATCAATCATTTACCCACGCTTAATAATTTAGCACTACCACTCTTGTTTTCAGTATCGTCCGCCTGAGTGTGCTAGTATGGGGAAAGTATATAATGAGAAAAATGCCGACATTTGGCACAGTTTCTCGTCTTATGCCAGAGGAGACAGATAGCTCTCGCACCCCTCGTTTTTTAGCATTCTGTCTGGTAAGTTAAGATATTTAATTCCAACAGGTCACAGGATATTATCAAGCACGCACGTAATGAACATATATTTTCCCGCGAAATTACAAATCTGCTCAAATTTGGAGTATCGATCCGGGCCAGGTAGTCTCTGGATGAATATGTTAACCTCATAAAATACGGCACTAGAACTTAGTTTTTTTAAATTTATATATTTACCACCTATCTAATTTGCAAAGGCGTTACCTCAGTACCTGTGACGCTACTGTAACACTTCGTTTGCATTCACCAAATGTGTTCGAAGACACGAAAAGTATGAATGTTCGAATAATGCAGATGGAGTGACATATAAGTATGTAAAATGTGGCACAGCAACTTCTAGGCGCGATAACTTGCAGAGGCATGCAAAAACCTGCGTAGCTGTAGGACCTCGCGGTGAGCCAGTCTCCGGCAGGATCAGAGCAGGACATCTGGCGAGAGAGGAGCTACATGACCTCCACCTGCCAAAATCCGTCGTGTACAGTCTCCTTCACAGCAGGGTACGAGTGTACTTCCCACAAAACCAAGGCTTCAGGATGAGCATCCACCGTCTTGCCAGAGACTATCACGCCCAAGAATCGTGGCAGGTCCACGTTGGTTAATGCCAATGGTTTTGTGGAGGCCTGAACTGCATTCTATCACAGTCTAAAGACCTATGCCTCCACAACGAGAGCGGGCATTCGAAGCATATTTGTACATGTTTAACTCGAATGGGGGAAAACATCGCTGTTGACTCTCCACATAAACACACTACCAATAAAATTTAATGTATGGCTCAAACGCAGCATTGCAAAGCTGACCCCATTCAACGAAAGGAAGTTATTCGAATTGAAAGGCAAGATATAAAAATTACAGTAAAAACCTCAAACTGGAAATATACGTCACGAGAAAGAAGCATACAAAGAGCGTGTTTCGGGGTAAATATTAACGAAAAATCGATCACCGAGTGCCTCTTCCCCTCTAAACAAAATGGTTGCCCTCCGTCAGCAAAACATTTATTTAAAATTCATGTTGGAAAAAATCATGTTTCGTGTACGGATGCGTTATGCAGCTTTCTATAACGTAATCATGGCTCGAAAACCCACAAACAGAGTTAAAACCACTTGGCTACCACTCACAGTATTGGATACGCACAGTGAAGGATCCCATGCATCTCCCCTCACCGAGGCATAGACGCTCATCGTTAAAATGCAACTATATTTCTAGCTCCCAGTTCGCATATAAAACTCTTCATACATGAAAATAATGTACTTATAAATTTTTTGAGGGGGAAAAAATTATATACCGTGAGGAGACGCTAGCATAAAGGTACACTCACTAGAAGTACAAAATCATAAAAAAAAAAAATAAAAAAAAAAAAAAACAGTTACCTTCGGCAAAAAATTTGTGTATTTTCATACATTAGTGTGCGCTCGCTCCATTAAGACGTATATCTCATCCACTGTAAAACACCCCCACCCTCCCCTTCCAGAGTCTCACCACACTGCTACGTGACTTTAGAAGAATCAAAAGTGACATGCGAACATGTGTATGAATTACGCTAACTAATACATAGTTTTATTCCCGAGATGCTCGTGCACCGTGCAGATTTATACCACAATACGAATTCCAGCAAAGACACGCGCATGCAGCTCTCTCACTCACCACACTTCAACCTCGTCGAGACATATAAGGAAACACTTCACAGGTGCAAAAAATTAGAGCATATTGCAACCAGTGTATTACGGAGGCCATATGATTTTAGAGTTTTGTTAATCCCTTTCCAATGTATAAAGTAAATTCTATGTAATAGTTTATTTGTAAATAAATTCTGACTCGAACTCTACCTTTGTTTTTTTTTTTCGTACAAAAATAATCAAGTGTGAAAATTTTTCTTAATTCAGGTGATACCAAAGACACTTTGTGATGATGTGAAACTAAGAAATAAGAATAAAATGGTATATTCTCCACTTGCTCATACGTCAAATACACACACACGCACACACACAGAGCCCGAAATATCCCAATTGCAGAGGGAAATAATAGACGCATTAAAAATCTATTAAGACAAAAGCATACTTAAAGAAGTGGTCACGAGCTCCATTACAGAAGTAAAGGAGAGACACGCGCAGTCGTAATCTGAGCTCGCGCACACGTCCAGCCTCGCTGGATCAGGTGTTCAATTGGACTTCGCCCTAGCTCACAGACCGCTGGAGAGCTGTATGGCGGCCGCCTGGGGGCTTGTCGCTCCAGCAGCATGTTTTATTTCTCACACACGCCAACTTTAATTCATAGGATAATAAACACAGATGATATCTGCACGCACAAGTCAACACCAGGGGAGTCCCATATTAAGGGGACCCGTGTTCGATACTCGACTCTTTCGGTCGAACTTATTATTATTTTAAAATCACCCCAAGTGAATGCTGGGATGGTTTCTTGGTCGAGTCCTTACTTGTTACCGTTTGCCCTAGCAAACTTGCTTCGTCTCAAAAGGATGTAAATTTCACTTTTATTATTATTTTAGCTTGCACACCACCTACAAAATGTAAACTCACGCTACTATTTTACAAGAATCCAGTAGGCAGACACAATCAAAAAATATTTACATCTGTTCATTATAAGAGTAAGAAGGGTTGCACCTTTTTCTCTCCCATCGAATCCATGACATTGGGCTTTCAGCATCACGAGCCATTCTCGTTTCCAGGAGAAAAAAAAAGAAAAAAAAATCAACACGTAATTCTGACCTAGGTGTACTTATTAATTAAAAACAAATCGCTATATTGAGCTCAAATATTTATTTGGTATCAGAAATCCCTTGCATTTTTCAGGCATACCAAGATCTATTTTGCATTTTCCAGGTATGTAAGAACACCATTTCGCACCCGATTCGTTGTTAGCCAGTATGATACCGCTAGGAATATATATAGAGTAAGGTCATTATTATTCTCTTCATAACCCAACGAGCGAGTCCTTTCGTCCGCTGATACATATATTTAGAAATATTTTAACGCTCACTTTCACAAATACGAGTGTAAACTTCCTTTTATGAATAAAAGATATAACCTTGTTGCTATGTGAAAATCTATGACATTCTTGCACCGATTACACACACACACACACACACACACACACACACACATACATTTGCACGAAATCAAATTAAGGCAATACAAAACAGGCTGCCCATTAAGAAATAGCAAAAAAAAAAAAAAAAAAAAAAAAAAAAAAAAAAAAAAAAANTAATACTCTTCATGGCCCGAACAGTGCTACGTATTTATATTTCTATCTTGGATGATGTCACAGCCGCCATCTCGTTTAAGTCCGCTAGGGGGAGTGCCAGTCGTTCGACCACCGTATTTGTTAATGGTGAAGGCTGCTAGAATGCGCTGGTGTCGCTCTCGTTCGACCGCCATGTTGGTTCTAGAATTGGTCGTTAGGGGCGGTGCGATGTAATTTTCGCAGAGCTTAAAATTTCGCCAGGAGGAGGGTGGGATCGAGCTGCCAAACCTTGAATCGGCATGTAGAGGCCTCATATCATTCGGCTATCGCAAGATGTGCTGGGACAATGGTTTAAAAGACTCACGTGTGTGTGTCTGTGCAGAGGACGAATATATATTTTGTCGTAATTATATTAATGAATAGTAATAATTTTTTATAAAAGTTTTGACTATCCGAGACTTATATAGACCAGCAATAAGAACTTTTGTATACTGTATTAATTATTTTTTAATTACATATTTTTATTTTTTGTATTTATTTTTAAGTACATTTTTCTTTTTAACATTTTTTATGTATTTTCTTTTATTTTTATAAATATAATTTTTATTACATTTTTATTATTCAGATTTTATTTATATATAATCTTTTTCATGAAAGACATTTCTTTTTCTTGTGCTGGACATTCATCCTTCTGTTTTGGAGCTGGTCATCTATTCTCCCTCTGCCACAACTTGCACACCCACTCATTTCCCACCCCAAGCCCCTCTTCACCTCCCCCCCAAACAAACCCATACCTATTTTCCTATTGGCTAGTTTGTCAGAACCAATCAGTCACCTTCGCCTACACCCTCATAATAATAAATAAATGTCCTCGTGGATTTAGCTTTAGTATAAGGTTTTTAGATTAACCATATTTTCTTTCAGACAACTACCATCTTGTTGTGGATTAGTAAAAGTCAGCTTGTGTCAGCTCTGCTGGTACTCCTGACAACTAGTCCAGTTTTTCTTTAAGTTTTCAGGATCCACTGGGGATCCGGG
>NQII01000489.1:252778-305549 GCA_002778355.1 Clitarchus hookeri | reverse complement strand
GACTGCCTGCTTCCTACAGTCAAGCATGGGGGAGGTTCCGTTATGATTTGGGCGGCTATATCGTGGTATTCAGCTGGTCCTCTCATTCACATCACTGGCCGGATTACTGCGAATGAATATCTCGACATCCTCAATGATGAAGTTCTTACTATGACTAGCATATTGCTGCCAAACACTGCCATATTCCAAGATGATAATGCGCCCATACACACAGCCAGAAAGGTTCAGTCTTGGTTTGAGGAGCCAGACCTCAACATAATTGAACCGTTATGGGGAGTTTTAGAGCAGAGAGTGAGGAGCATGTTTCCATCTTCAACATCATTGAAGCAATTGGTGGATGTTTTTGTACAAGAATGGGACAACATTCCGTTGGAAACTATTCAGACATTCTACGAATATATTCCGCGAAGAATTGCAGCTGTTCTAAAAGCAAATGGTGGCCCAACACCTTATTAATAAATAAATATTGTGTTTATGTCAGGTGCTCATATTATTTTGTCCATCCCCTTTATATTGTTTAATACTAAACCGACTATATGGCCACCATGGTAAATGAGCTATTTATTTATTACTGCGTTTGGTTGATCATGGCTATTACTAGGGCTGCCTGTTAGATAAAAGATTTCCTCACTTGCTACATTTCACTACCCTACGAGACTAGCACTAGAATTCGTTTGCTTATTGGCGACGTGTCTCAGTGAGAAGACTTTTTTTATTACTCGGCTGGCCAATCAGAGTTAGATTATGCTGATACTGTGCGTCTATGATTCGCAGGCAGACACTGACAAGGCGTGTAAGTTAAAATCATAAAAAAAAAAAAATAAACGGCCAGCTCTACCTATAGGTTAAGACAATTTTGATTTCCAGGAAAAAATTCACAGCAGAAGTATTTCGAAGCATAACAAATTATTTCCTTTTATAAACACGTTTACTTTTTTAGAAGAATGAACCTTATTTATCATCCGACTAATAAACTAAGTACAGATCGACCAAGCTGCCCGCCTGCAGTATGTAGCTTTTGTGGGTGGTCTCGATAATATTTGTAAGAAAACAAATTTCCTTTCGTAAGCTTGCTATGTTGATACAGCTACAAGTTTAATATTAAAATTCAGTACACCACTGACAGCATCTAGAAAGTCACGAAGCCCACGAGATGATCTACAGACGTCAGTTTCATCATCGACGATGCTGATGCGGACAGGAAGTGTGGTGGACTGTGGCATGATCTCCATTGAACTGACACGTAAATGGTTAAACTGCGAAACTTATGTCAGTCATCAGACATGAACGGTCAACGTCGAGGTCGGGTGATATGGTTGGCCACAAAATATATATAAAGCTGACATATAAGCGTGACACTATATCCATTGAACAGATATGTAACCTTGATAAATATGCCAGTCATCAGACATTAACACGCAAGTTCGAGGTCGGGTGAAGTGGATGGCCACAAAACATATAAAGTAGATGCGACGATAAAGATATGTTTTAGTATGCTACCACCATGAAGTGTGTGGGAAACGATCAGTAGTCAACACTGCTACATGCTGTTGAAAACAGATATAATCAATAAACTTTATACATTTGGTGAAATACTATATTTATATTACCAGAACCATAGGAACATGTGAAACATCATGCAATTTCCGAAACATTTAAGATACAGTCACCAAATTCAAAACATAAGCATCACACCCCTCCCCCGACAATGAAAAAGGTCACAGGTATCAGGTATGCCCTAGACACACTTATATAAAAAAACCTTGATGGAGCTACATTCCATAATAGTTATATCGGTGTTGATATCATACCAAGAAGTTTAGTAAAAATATTGAATACATGTCGACATGAGAAAGAACGAATGATCACAATTACCAACCACAAAAAATGAATAAAATGCAATTACGATGCGCATTATACGACTTGTAAATACGGTTTTCCTTTGCTGGTCACCAAACAACATACACTTCAACCATTAGTCGCGTAAGAGAGAGACAACAATGCTACACACTAAGACAAACAGATTAAAATAAAATTAATAACAAAAGTAAATAGTTATTTGTATTTACCGACAAATACATATGCGTGAGCATTATGTACTGTACGTTATGATAGGCGAAAAAATTTCCGCTGTGAAGTGTAGGACATTGTGAAAACGATAGAACTTTGTTATAGTGGTCAGATAATTTTATTAGATATCACAACAAACAGAAAGAATAAATAGCTTTCAGCACTCAGATACCGAGCTAGCATACCTGCCTAAATAATTCCTTCTCACATATGTACAACCCTAAATAAAATCAGTCTACAAACACCTACCTGCCTATCTGCAGCAGGACGAAGAGATTCTTAGCTGTCTCCCATGTCTAGGATGTTTTCAAGATAGCTTGCTGATACGAACATATATATAAACAAAATTATTAATGCAAAGAGAACCTTTTAACAACCTTTGTATATTGCGCGAGCATCGTGTGCCATACCTCACATTAGTAGAAAAAAAAACTTTTACGAGGCTGAGAAGCACATGTGCGATCAGGTCAACACTACTACGTATTGATGCAAACATATATAAAAAAATGTAAGGGAAAAATAGTTGTAAACACTTGACAACCATCATAATTACATATTATGTACTTGCAGATGAGGATTGGTTATGACTTTATGACCCCTGTCGACGGGGATCCACACAACATAACAGAGACGGCTATTCCCTCCCACCAAGTGTTTGCTTGCAACTGGGTTTGTCCAGGATGGCTTGGCATTGTGAAGTCAGCCAGTGAACACTTATGTGCATAATGTTTGATCACAAAAGTAGAGTAACATAAATATTATTTTCGTAATTTCCACCTCGTGGGGCCTCTCACAAAATGGCACGAAATGGGGCTCGTGGTATAGTGTACCTACCTGCCCTTCCACTCTCTCTGGGCCAGACAGGTATAACCTTTTTCGTTCGTGGACAAATATATATGTATGTTCATAAACATATGCAATTTGATGCACCCGCTCTTCTCTGTATTAAGGGATACAAGCCCCCAACAACCTCCACTATTTATGTAATACTGTTTTCGAGGTGTGCAGGTCAGCCTGTAATAGACTTGCAGTAATCGCAGTGGTAATACCGGCATAGGAAATCCTCGATAACTCCCAATTACATCGCAACTACATAACTGAGGGGATACGTCCGGACAGCAGTCGACAGACAATCCGGGGAGAAGATATTCTAATTCTCATTGTCATCGGCCCTATACGATAACTGGAGTCTAGTTGGGTAACCAACATCCAAATTTGAAAACCCAAGATCCTTCAATATATTTTCGAACCTGACAACTACACAACATTTACGTGCATCCTCACCACAACTACTCAGTTATGTCATGCAACCTTCACTGTGTGTCATGCTTTGTTAATAATTCTGAAAGGCACTGGGAAAAGAGAGCATTTTGCACAGTAAATATTACATCAATGTAATTATTCAGTGCCATATTACGTATTTGAAATTGTTATGTATATTTATTCTGATGTGTTCTGTGCAATCATGTTTACAATTTTTAGAGTTTATAAGTTTGTTTGCCTTTAAAGTTGTGTGATTGCATTTTTCACAATTTTGGTGTCATACCGGGTCACCTCGCTCTGGGCTGACGCTATTATCTGTCTGCTAGCAAGCGCGGTAGGTGTAGGACGTGCTGCCCGAGGCTTATAGGTTTTGTTACTAACCATCATGTAGCTGCAATATACTTAANCGCGGTAGGTGTAGGACGTGCTGCCCGAGGCTTATAGGTTTTGTTACTAACCATCATGTAGCTGCAATATACTTAATATATAACCTTTTCTTTTGCTTTTACCAAGGAGTATCCCCCCCTTTTTTTTTCCTATATAGGCTCACACAGTAAGTAGCTAAATCTACTTAGGGCTGGTTTTACCAAAAACGTTTTACGGACTAAGCCGAGTTTAAGCACAATGTAACTAAGCTTACAGGTTCCCTGTGTTTCACCACTGTCAAAACGCGATTAACTTTTTACACGAGTTTAAGTTTAACACCCATTTTCAGCCGTTTAACTTCTTAACGATAGAAATATGGCCACCTAGACTTATTATCATACTTTGGTAGTTACGAGAATAAAATTCGGCAGACGTCATCGTTGAGATCACAATATTAATTTAAATTACTGCGATGTGGTTTTCTTTGCTATTTGTTGTATGAATACATTCATAAATATAAGTTACATTGGCTGTGCGAAATAAAAGTATCGCAAGCACTTTTTATATAAAATTAATACCGAATATTCTGTACATTATGAAAAATTGTTACATTTATATGTAGTTTGTATTTTATCGGAGCTTTAAGCAACATGCTATGTATTCGCGAATTTCACAATAAAGCCTGGTTCTAATTTTTGTTGTGGCGATTTGCTAGTTGATCTGCACATGGCAGTTATACACTTAAGAGCAAAAAAAAAAAAAACTGGTACACCTGCCTAATATCGTGTAGGGCCCCCGCGAGCACGCAGTGACAAGGACTCGACTAATGTCTGAAGGTATGCAGGAGGCAATTCATACCACGAATCTTGCAGGGTAGTCCACAAATCCATAGGAGTGCGAGGAGGTGGAGATCTCTTCTGAACAGCATGTTGCAAGGCATCCCAGATATGCTCAATTTATGTTCACGTCTGGTGATTTAGGTGGCCAATGGAAGTGTCTAAAGTCAGAAGAGTGTTCCTGGAGCCATTCGGTAGAAACTCTCGACGTGTGGGGTGTCGCATTGTCCTGCTGGAATTGTCCACGTCCGTCGGAATGCACAATGGACATGAATGGGTGCAGGTGATCCTACAGTCTCCTTACGCATCTGTCACCTGTCAGAGTCGTATCTAGACGTATCAGGGGTCCCATTTCACGCCAACTGCACACGCCCCATACCATGACAGAGACTCCACCAGCTTGCCACCAGCTTGAACAGTCCCCTGTTGACATGTAGAGTCCATGGATTCATGAGGTTGTCTCCATACCCGTACACGTCCATCCACCCGATACAATTAGAAACGAGACTCGTCAGACCAGGCAACGTGTTTCCAGTCATCAACAGTCCAATGGCGGTGTTGGCGGGCCCAGGTGAGGCGTAAAGCTTTGTGTCGTGTAGTCAACAACGGCACACGAGTCCATATCAATGATGGTCCGTAGAATAGTTCGCATGCTGGCGCTTGTTGATGCCCCAGCATTGAAATCTGCACCAATTTGAGAAAGGGTTGCATGTCTGTGACGTTTAATGATTCTCGTCAGTCGTAGTTTGTCCCGTTCATTTCACGATCTTTTTCTGTCCGCAGCGATGTCGAAGATTTGATGTTTTACCGGATTCCCGATATTCACGGTACACTAGTGAAATGGTCGTACGCGAAAATCCAAATTGTATCGCTACCTCGGAGATGCTATGTCCCATCTCTCGTGCACAGACTATAACACCACGTTCCAACTCACTTAAATCTTGATAACCTGCCATCGTAGCAGCAGTAACCGATCTAGCAACTTTGCCGGACGCTTGTTGTCTTATATAGGCGCTGGCGACCGCATAGCGTTACTCTGATTGGTTCCATACCTCTGTTATTTGCATACGCACGCCTATACCAGTTTTTTTTGTCTCTCCAGTGTAACAATCAATTTGATGTACGAGAACATCCGGTTATATTGTACGACATCAAAGTGTTCGTATACTGTTTCGATCACTGTTTCCTTGTAATATTTTATAAAATTTGCATAATTATCAGCCTTCTTACATGCAGATTATTTATTTTCTGCTGCAATTACAAAGATACAACTCAGACTCCAAAGGCTAGTGGGCAAACTCTTACCATCGCCTTCTAGATGCACCATTTTCTTCAATTTACTTAAACTTACATTTACTTAAACGATAAAGTCGTGAAACCAACCCTTACAATAAACTGCGAGTATGAATGCATCTGGTTTGTGTGCTCACTTTATGCTACAGTTGCTTCATGACTGCATTGGGATGCCAGGGCCCTATTACTGCAACTAACCCTGTGTAATTGCTGCTCATTTCGGCATATTGCTCAGTACTGTGAAGAATGTTAGGTGGCCGGTAACAAGCGCACTCCGTACTTACTGATGTTTAGAGGGGGCCAACGCCTTCGTTATGTACTCATGGGATACCATCACCATACCCACTGCTTGGTGATTCACCCCTGTGACTCTAAGGGAGATTCAAGGACGAGCCACAAAGGGGGATGGCCTATGCTGAACTGCTACTTCATGCCTTTGCACTTTTATCTCTATAACATTCAGAACATGCGACAGTTGATGCTACACGTCTGGGTTTTTATCCACCATTGGCAGTAATTTTTATGGTGGGCACCCGACTGGCATGATGATCAATAACCTGTGAAGTGTAAATGGCCTACCTTACCCTATGTACTGACGCTAGTATTAAACACATTTCACTACCACTCGCGTTTGCCAGCCTTGCTGAATTCCTGCTATTTATTCTGCTTGATCATGTATATTGGAAAGACAGTTCAATAACAACTTAATGATATAAAGGGAAAGAGGTCAGATAAATCTTTAGTAAATATTATGAAGTAATACAGAAAATCGGAGAGTGTGATTAAAAATGAAATCAAAACAAATGCAGTCAAAGATAGACTAGTTTTTCTAAGTTGACAATAATTTGCGGAAAGAAATTGTAGCTGGGGACCTATTTTCATTTTCTCAGGTGATATACATACAAGTTCTTTGAATGTTACTCAACTTTGGTGAACAAGCAGGTGTTTAGCAACTGTAAAAGGAAGGGGCACACACATACTGAATAGGGGACAAACACTTGAGCATGCAGTTAGGCATGTTTTCCCTCGTCACTTGCCAGCCACCCCTTCTGCTGCAAAAGTCATAATATGGCAAAAAGACACAAAATAAAACTAACATTTTGTTTATGTAGATAATGTATAATTAAAATGAAAACAGATAAGTAAAAAAAAATTGCTTGTAAAAATAATGACAATTTTTTTTAACTTTGAAAATAAAATTATTATTTTTTGTTTTGTTCTCAAATCATGCACTCGTCATCCTCCACTTTCATAATATGTCTGTTAACGATATTTTAGAGATAGGCACGTGCCCGATGCACCTCCCCACCCCCCATTTTTATATTTGCGCCTCCTGGTGAAGTAATAACGCAATTCCTTTTCGTACAATACCAGTATTACTTTTTTTTTTCGGTCTGTTCCGACCAGCAAAATTTACGAAAAAATTCCCCTCTTCTTATTGTGGTTGATTTACAAAAAATAATTAATACTAGTGCAATAGATAAGCGACATTTCCTCCCGCTGAATGATGCGCCATATGAAATACTGTCCTTACCTTACGGTTCTTAAGGGCAGAGGAAGGCTTGATGAGCCGCTGGCCCGCGACGTGCAGGAACACGGGCTGCAGGCTCGAGGGCTCCTCCGCCTTGCTCAAGCGCCGCCTGGGAGCCCTCGGCGCGGCTAGGCCCGCGGGGACGGCCAACACCCGTCTCTTGGTCTTGAGCGGCCTGGCCGGGGCGTATGCAGCGCCCTGCTGCTGCTGGTAGGATGTCGGCCATGCGTACTCCCCCCCATCTTCGTACATGCGCAGGAAGTTGTTCAAGCCGTCGGAAACCGCGCTCACGTTCGTCAACCGCGAGTACCTGCCCCTGTAATTCCAGCGCACTCTCTGTTTTACGAGTACAAGGGAATGGCAGCTATTTCATGATTTCAATGCACAGAAGCGAGGGAGCTATATGGGCGACACTAAGGCCATGTCCCAACTTGAAAGTGTGCTCACTCTCTCTCTCTCTCTCTCTCACTCTGACACAGTCTAGCGAATTAAGACTTGTGCCATCTGTGGGCCTTCGGCATTATTCTCAGATGGAAAAGGTAATAAATAGAGAAAAATAATAAATCATTTTAGGCCTACAGTATTTTTTTGACACATCAAATTATTTAAATTTTGTGTATTTTTGTGAAATAAAAAATGTAACTATTATGTGCAAAGCAGAGTGTTTAATAAAATACGGACAATTAACGTAAACGAAACCTGAACATAATCACATCGGAATTCTTATGTTCCATATCATACGGAATATTGTTGGTATTGCGCATTTCACAATCGTAATGGTTAAGTTAAATCAAAAAATATTTCCAGCACTGCTGAAGAAACAAAAAATATGTGTCTGAATATTAGAGGTTAGACTTGAAAACAACTCGGCTGCCAACAGAGGGCGCGATAGTGCGCAGCGAGTGAACATCATCGTTCACTCTTCCTCTCGCACTCTCTACGCCGAGTTGGGACTGCAGAGAGGACTCTCTGTGAGGTCAAGAGTGGGCGAGTGTGTGTTCTATCGGCGAATTGGGACACAGCCTGACATGCACGCCTAATGCCTCATTACTCCTACGTGCAAGGTGTACAGTGTTTCCGTCGGCACTCTACTACGCAAATTGTACCTGCNCGCACATATGGCTGTATTCTCCTCCTAATTCTTAAGGAAACTGCACAGGTTAGCTAAAAAAAAAAAAAGTGACTTTTTTTAAATATTGTCAATTTTTTTCTTTTTTTAATACACTTAATATAATAAAAAATAAGAGATTAGAAAGTTGACATTATCTTCTATGGCAAAAAGTCGTACTTATTTAAGTCAACTATTGCTTACACACCACCTGCTTCAGCTTCTTTATGCGCAAGGCGCTCAACAGTCTTTCCATCGGCGACTCCCTTCAACATGACTTTAAGCAGCAACCCTATATTTTTATGGCTCACCAACAATAAAGATGAAAATATGATGCGTGTCTAAAGACAACTCTAAAGTTTCTGAATAAACAATTTAGAAGTTAAAATGGATTTTGAAAATCCCATTTCAGCTATTTTCTTCCCCAAAAAATCCTTGGAGTTTGAACGAGAACTTCAAACTTACCTTAGGGCATGCAACATTAAATGCTTTTCATGTTAAGACACCGCTACAAAATACCAAATCATTATGAATTAAAAATTTTCTACCAAAATTCTGCAATACACATCGTGCGCCAGACAAGTGAGAGTGCTCTCAATAAAATATTCCTCTATTATACACTAATTTGTAAAATAATTGATCACCATGTACGAATCGCGCAAGTACAACGAAGGTTACTTACACAGTGTCGTCATAGCCCAACGTGTGCTCCATTTGCGTTTAATGCAGTTTGCTTGCACATATGTGCGAGCATACATGCTGTAAGACACCGAATAAGACCTTAGTAGCAGTGTGAGCCACAGAGCCAATTTTAGTGGAAATTCAGCATGCCCCGATGGCGCATTCGACAAGCCTTTGCCCAACTGGATCAGTTTGAGAAAGGATGCATTGTCAGCCTTCAGGCAGGTTGGATGTTTCGGTGCACTGCTCGCCACTTGAACCATTATGCCTATACTGGGAGCCAGTGTTGGATGCAGTGCGAACAGGAGGGTACACATACCCGTTGAGAAGGCTTGGTTCGACTCCAGTGGACCACCAGAAGGGAGGATCGTTTCATCGTGTGACAGGCTTCACGGACCACTTCACGGACTTCGCTGCGCACCATCCAGGGACATGTCACATCAGCTGGGGATACGCCTGTGTCCACCAGTACCATATTCAGGCTTATAGCAGAGCGGAATTTATCGTCGTGGCGTCCATTACGACGTGTGCCATCACGAACTGAGCATCGCCGAGCACGTGTGACCTTCTGTCAGGAACTGGAAGCATCGCAGCTTGCAGACAGGTGAAGAGTGGTGTTCAGCGATGAATCACGCTTCTCTCTGGATACAGATGACCGCCGAATTCGAGTCTGGAAATGTCCTGGTCAGTGCTTTAAGCCACAATTCATTGTAGAGTGGCACACTGCCACAACGAGAAGTGTCATGGTGTGGGGTGCAATTTCCTACGATGGTGGTGGCTAAAGGAACCCTGAAGGCTCGGCGATACATCCAGAAATTTTTACAACCACGTGCGTTCCCTTTCCTTGTGCAGCTTGACTATCCCATTTTCCAGGAGGATAATGCCCGGCTTCACACAGCACGGGTATCTCTGGCCTGCCTTCGTGATGTCAACATGCTTCCTTGGCCAGCGAGGTCCCCAGACCTCCCGCTCATCGAGACCATTTGGAACCATATTGGACGGAAACATCAACCAGTGGCAACTACAGTGGATTTGGAAGGTCAGTTGCGCCAGCTGAGGCAGGACCTTCCTCAGAAGAAATTCCAGCATCTGCATGCCTCCATTCCCGACTATCTCGCCACCTGTCACTGTACTACGGGTGGTCCAACATCATACTAAATGCATCTTGCAAGTGTTGGTCCCTTGCAATACATACTACCATGTCCTGTGCATGTACCTACTTAAATGCCCCTACAATGGCAACTTCAGGGTGATGTTTTTTTTTTTTTTTCAAATAAGCGTATTTGTTAAAAATAATTTTCAACTTGTTAACAATACTTACAAGTACTATATCCACAAATAACAATTTTTAGACATAATTTATTTTTGCATAATGTTATGCCAAAATCACAATGTTAAGTGTTATTTTTGGAACATATAATTAATAAAAACTTACTCGCTGAAATTAGATACATCACATCGAAATAAGACTTCAAGAAGTATTTAAAATTACACTACGAAATTTTTTGCAATAAAAATGCTTGAAATAAGGAAATTCATGCATATGTTTTATTTTTAACAGTTCAAGATTTTTGGAAAAATAAATATTGCTAAACATACCTTAAAATGAAGTCAAATGTGAATTTTCAATCACACTTGTTACATTCTCTTCAAATGCTTTTCTTAATTCATTTGTATGTCCCCAAAACACTACAGTTGTGATATTGGCATGCTATCATGCAAGAATTACGATCAGAATTTTTGTGTACGAGGAAAGAGTAGATACTTACAAGCGATGTCTACAAGTTGAACATTATTTCATACAAATATTAAATAATGCATTTTTTTTGTAACAGGCACTCTTAACTGGGATTCTCTTAGTTGGCACACTCTCTTATGCGACGATCTTTGTTAGAAAAAAGAAGGGGGGAGGGGATTATTAGAATATGAGTAAAAATAGAATTACATAGAAAGTTTTGGAATAAAATGTGTTCACGAACTGATGTGTAGGCTGTTCGCAGTTTCTTAAGCACTTTTGAAATCCCTACATAATACATACTTTTCTGACCATTTTGTATCTTTCCACAATATGTAAAATTAACAGTGTAATGAACCGGATCACTTAATTCAGCCATTGATTGTTTGCAACTTTCGTCATAAGATGGCCAACTGACAAAGCAAAATTCCCAGTTTTCTCCTCAAAATGATTAGTTTGGCTTTCGAAAATGACTGTTTCACAACAGAAATTTCCCTTTCCTCTCATAAAACCTCAAAATCGCCACAATTTGTGAAAAAGTGCTTGATGCTTAATGCGGCTGAGTAATTGCTAAAGGCGGCTGAAGATCCACAAACGTTGCTGAAATGTCAGCCACAATGAGCAGCTATGATATCATTAACAAAAAAACTGACTTAACCACCTTGTTGGATGTAAGTAACCTTGGCCCCAATTAACGTTCAACTCAAAAATTGAGGAAAAATTTAAAAAATGGAAGAAAAAACCCTCATAGAAATCGAAGAAAAAACTACGTTACCTAGATCAATCACCGTTTTGGATGTGATTGACCTTGACCAAAGTATCTTGAACTTCAAAATGAGAGAAAAACTGTAGAATTGAGGGGAAAAATTACACTACTGATTCCGACCACCATATTGGATGTAGGTGACTTTAATTATGACTCAGGCGAACTTAAGCTCGAAAATTCGAGAAACAGTATTAAGAATTAAAACATAACTCGTAAGAGTTGGGAGAAAATTAAGTTACTGGTACCAACTGGCATGGTTGATGTGGGTTACATTAACCTTGACCCCAGTAATCTTAAACATCAAAAGCGAAAAATTCGTAAAAATCTAAAAAAAACTTTTAAAACCAAGTACTCGTAATAATCGAAGGAAATATTACATTACTGGCACCAATCACCATGTTTGATGTGGGTGACCATGAGGGTTCGATTCTCATAAAGATGTTGGAGCGATTCCATTCCCTGGTATGACGATCTGCATTCCACTGATTATTTGGTTCCCCTCGACCTCTCTGCCAATTAATAATTGGCAATACAGTCGATCATTCTGCAGACACCAAAGCGAATTATTGGCTTTATGTAACTCATGGCCCCTCCTGTTCCGTCCACACAATGCTCACACCTCCCGACCCTCCACCCCTTAACAATTTACTTGCCATAACTCCACCCCCTCACTGCGCACCCATGCCATATACCTACCATTCGACTTTTCACCCCCTTTAAAATTTAATCCCCATAGCTTGAACCCACCACAATCCATCCTCATCGCCAACCACTCGACTATACATCGCCTCACCTCCTCAGCATCGCTCGTGGTTGGATGTTGGTCATGAGCAATCGTGACCTCTGCAGATAAAAAATGTGGCCAAAGTTGCACCACGTCACAGTTCTTCATCTGATGCAATAGGTAATAGAACGTCTTCTCTCTCCTACATTTTTAGCTATCTTCTTGTAAGTTATAATGTATTCAACTCTTCCACAACAGTGTGCACGTTATTATCGGCGGTGTTCGTAATTACACATTTTCACATTATATGTAAAAATCTGCTCAAATTAAAGTACCTGCTCAAACCAGCGAATTTTTGGAAAGTGGAGATAAAGATAGATTTTTTAAATTTTGTGCCTGCGACTGATGCACATCCCGACTTCGTGCAATGGTACCATAGCACCATTGCTGACTCCAGTTGACTGCTTATATTGTCGACGATACTGTTGGCAAACCACTAAGAATAGGTCCTTTCAAATTGCAATTTACAAGGCCAGCATATGCTGAATCACCTCGATATATTTCGGTATTGTCGATGCCCCTTACAAACCTAGTTTCCAACTATTTTAGAATAATTAACGATATAATCACAACCAACCAGACCAACCGATCATCAAAATATCAAGGGATCTGGACATACCAACTGAAAAGGCAAGCCATCCATCCATCCATCCACACCGATCAACCATAAAGACTGTTCTCGCCAGTTGACCATACCAAACACCTCTAAAGAAACCTCAAAAGCAAAATCTCAAAATGTAACCTCAAAAAATAAACCTCAAAATGATACTTCAAACATAATTCTCAAAAAGAAACCTCAAAATGAAACCTAAATAAAAAACATTAAAAATAACTTCAAAAATAAATCTTTAAAGGAAGGCCATCAAGACAGACTGGATACCCATTGGGCAAGACAAACAAAACCAACAGTCCATATCAGATGTCCAGACCAACCAATACCAGTCAGTGAACTATCAATGCTGGTCAACCATACAGGCTGTTCATACCAGCTGGCCATACCAACCAATCAGGCTAAACAGCTAGCAAGGACCAACCAAACAAACTGACCATACCAGCCAGTAGTAGGATAATGTTATTTCTGGAGCAATGGGTTCAGGGTGAGGAGTAGGAGCAATCCACCATCTTGGATCCGCCATATTGGCTAACCCTGAAATTTATAGGCTATCTTGTTTTGGAGCCAGCCATTTTGTTTTAGGTATTGCTCACCATTTTGTTTTCATCCCCCATATTGTTTCATCCATAATTTCTTATGTGGCATTGGTGTCGGCCGCCATCTCAGATTTCGTCTGCACTTTTTACCCACCAGGGGGCACCGTGTGGGCTCTTCCATAGTCTGCTAATATCACCAGTGTCGCTTAATCGTCTGCTCGGAGTGCTGATGGCCATGTTGGTTGCTGTTTTTATTCACAGGTAGTGCTGTAGTCGCTGTTCATGTGGTTAAGGCTATGATTCAATGTAATGGTGTGCAGAGTGGCGAACTACTGGACCCTTGGCCGTCAGTCAATCACACATGCGATTGAGCTATGGAGACGAGCATACCATGACAGGTTTAAATGCGATATGCATAAAAATATGCATGGAGATTGAAACAAATGACTATTCGAGAAAATAATATTACGTGCAAGATATTTAGATGTGTTATGAAAACTTGTGTGACTGCCATGCTGGCTCTCAGGTTTAAATTATGTACATATAAAACTATATAGGAAAAAAAAATCTTAGCATGACCCCTCAATTTGCCTCGATAACACATTTTTAGTATGAGCGAGGATGACGAATTGAGGGAACCGTCCGTTAAGTGTTATGGCAACTCGTGGATTTGGCATCTTGGCTCTTACTAATATGTGTAAGATATTATTTTAAAATAAATGTGTTATATCAGTTCAGTGGGAGAACAATTTTATCTCTTATTTCCTCCACATTAACAGCTTAGTCATTCATGCCGATCCTTAAAATATGCATGTCCTTTCTCAAGAAAGATCTTGGACAAGCCAGCTCCTCAACCTACCTCAAGGAATCATTATATATTGGTTCAATATCTGCCTCTTTGTGGATCCAACAGCAAATGCTTATAAATATACGCATATTATTTTTTACTGTATCCTCAAAGTAGCTAGATGGCATATTTAAATTGTTCTGGCTTTTCCAGTGTGGATCGTGTCACCAGCTACCAAGTAAGCTAGTGTGCACTGATATTAAATGTGGCAGAGAGAAAAGTTAAGTGAACGTTGAAAATTGTTATAGTAATAGAGACATAGCTTTGCATAATCGAATAGGAACAAAACTGAAGATATTTTCTTTCATAATGTACATCCCTCGTCAGAAGTATTGTGTAAACTAAATAATATGTTGAGTGTTATTAGTCATGTATGCTCTCGACAACAGCGTAGTTAAATTAATAACAAGTAGAGAATTTTTATTAGTCATAACTATGTCAATTAAAGCAGTTAATAACTCCTACAAGTATTATGCAAAAAGCTTAAAATTTCATTTTATGCACTGTGTTGTCAGCTGCAACGAGAAACTGTGTCTAAGTGCTCGTAAAAATATTACAAGTTTTCATGCATGTATAAATTTCACTGAAAGTTATTTCATGTGTTGACGACTTTCTTCATCAACTATGGCTCTTCATTCAGGTGTTAAATTTTTACTTAGTGTAAAGTGGATGAGACCTGCCAGAATCTGGCCAGTACTTATACATAGCACCAGGGAAATATACATATTCCATTTTTGGTCCGCTGACAACAACCTAGATTCTACTTTCAACTCATGCTCAATAACAACTCGCATTATACTGTGTACCATATAAGAAGGCCACATTCTTGACAGTTGACAATCGCCGTGCCTTTTCGTTTATGTATCCATTCGCCATCAACAGGCGTGTAAAGAATAGGCTTTGACGTGGCGAGTCAGCGCGTCCAGGAGGTGCTGCTACGTGTGGCAATTGGTGAACTGCTTGGGTGGCGCTGCATTCATAAACGGAGCTTGGTGGAGGTGTGTAGGGTCGTTCGTGAACGCGGTACACGAAATATATGTTACTTTAAAAATTATACAGAGCTCGCGGGAAAATAAAATTATTTATATATGCTCGTAAATACGTTATTTTAAACAAAAAAACTATAATATGTTTCTGGGTGTAGTTCGGGATATGGATAACAGATGGCATGGAAGGGCATATTGCAACAGATGGAGCGCTTTTAACTCAAGATGGCAGCACCTGGTTTGAGAGTCTGGAAACTTTAGATTTTTTCGTCACATTTGGATACGTATCGTTTTATTGTGCATCTCATTTTGAACACCTATACATTACTATTTTATAACGAAGTTTCATTTCTAAAACTAAAAACTCCTGTTTTATGACCACGTAAAATAAAATGTATTAATTAATCTACGAACTCTTTCTTATCGGCGTATTTTCTGCTTGTGTGATGTGCTTCGGTACTGCTCTCAGAATAGCCAACGTAATATTAACTTTTGTTCGTTCGTGTATCAGCTGATACAGGATTTTGTAAATGGCACGTTATTTGTTTTCAATATATTAAGTTGCCACTCACTGACTGTCAGAATGTGGCCTCCTTATATGAAATTAACTATACGTACACACTTCCAGCGGCTTCCTGTGTTTCTCCCAGCCGAACTGATCTCAGAACATAGGAATACAAATATATTTTGGGTAAAAAAAAATTATTAAAGCAATGTTTCTCAGTGAAACTGTTTGGTTTATTCCAATTATTACACTGATTAGTTATTTTTCATTCTTATTATCTTTAGGTAATGCTTGGTAAACTCCGCAATGCCAGAATAGTTTTTTCTCTATTGATTTCTTCTTCGTACATTTCGCTGGGGAAAATATACGATATGACTTATCAGTGATTGCGTCCTTATGAATCCGTGAATTATTTTCATCGGGAAACACTAACCAGCATACAAATAAACGACCTCTTCTGCACTGTAAATTTTTTCCCACGAGATAAGTATCGTGAAACTTAGTAGGCTGTATTTATTCATAGTAAAAACAGCCTCTTGTGGGTTATCCATGTAGATCTTCCAAATAGTAGGTTCTTGGTTCGTAATGTCGTATTTTCGTGATACGGTACAATCGGTTCGACCAAGATTGAGAGTACCCTTTGTCAAAACATTTTTCATTCATGAAATTCGTATGAAATCGCCAATTTTAGCGTTAGACTTGTGTCGATCGATATTTTCTTCATTTTTAAAAACTGTACGAATAATCTTTAATGTCTACGGGTTGCATAGCTATCGTACGGCGCAGACTATGGTTGTAAGCAGACACGAGTCCAGGTATTATGTTCAGCCATTTGTAGCTGCCTTGAGTGGAAAATTGTTTCCACGTAACTGTTTTCAAAATTCTGTTAAACCGTTTCACGATCGCACACTTCATTCTGCTGTGAGTAGAATAATGGTTAATCTTGCGTTTCTTCATCAAGCGTGCGAGTTCCGGATTATAGAACTCAAGGCCTAGATCCGTTTGACAGTTTTGCGGTGCTCCTTTGTTACGCAAAACGCGCGATATAGCTCTAGCGACATCCTTACCGCACTTTGATTTAACAGGTTTGGTCCATGCGAACTTACTGTAGCAATCTATCACTGTTAGCAAATATCTGAATCCCTTGTTCACAAGAGCGTAAGGCAGAATCACAACCAAATCTACCTGGTATAAATCTCGCAAACCAAACACCAAAACCACACGTCTTGGATGATTTCGTCTGGTAGATGGGTGCAGTTCGTGTGCGATTCCTTCGCGACTCATGACGTGAAGTGCACTTCTTTCACAATATTACTGATTTTGTTTGTGTGTGGAGTGTTACCAGCTCTCCGTGAGGCAATGAATTAGCAGACGTAATCTGTTAACGAGCTCATTGATGCCATCCAAATACATATACTCTATATGTCGGCCATTTTAGATCTTCAAATGCAGACCGGTTACTGAAGGTACATTAATTCCGGGAAAAAAATGCGATATAATGCAAAACTTAAGAGCGAGTCTCGTCTTTATATTGTTTACTCCCCAGATCATTATTTTTTTAATGTGCTTAAGTTAGTTTCAACATTTGCTTATACTGGCGAAGGGCAGTCTCTGAGTATATTCCAGGCTGCTGCTTGAAAAGCAATTTGTACAAACTACTACCAGGTGAAGCGAGCATTTATTTCGTCCCGACTTTAATATGATTGTCATGGAGGAAAGTGATTTCTTTATCACCTACATACCATTTATTTCTGTATTTGTATACTCCACATGTCTTGTCGTTATATCATGGCGAATATGAAGTCAGGTATCTCTGAATATGCGGGTCCTGTGTTTTAACATGTTCTTGTTTACATAGCAATACAGATAATGGTATATCCTCTTCTTCAGTCACCTGTTCTATGACCTCTTGCCCCTCGCATTTCCCCTTGGGCATCGGTTCGACGTCACTGCGAGGTTCCGCATTCAGGACCACTGGTGTAACTGCAGGCTTTAAATTATCAAGTCGCGATGTTATCGGCTTGAACGCGTTCTTCAAAGCTGCACCACGTTCTAGATGCAAACGTTCAGCCAGCAAATATTTCGCACGGAATCATTCAATAGTATGCCTTAATTCATCAGTCACATCCACCATTGTACCGTCGGTGAATGCAAAGTGAGCACAGTTTTATATATAATATAACAGTCCATGTCTCTACAGTCCTCAAATATAATAGACGTTACGAGAGATACAGTATTCTAGTTCATAGGTTTTTCACATTCATAGCAACACGCAATTTATCGCAAATATGTTTGCAATATGTATCCCGTGATTCATGTATATGCAAAACATGCTGCCATGCTCTGTCATTGTACGATGAGCTAGCAAGGGCCATGATAATCTTAGCTGTAACAGTTCTTTCGAGCTGCTCAAGCCTTGCAGCTAACAATTTTTCTATCCAACCAATAATTACGTGAGCACGCGACTTATTGTCGTAGCCAAATTGCGTTATGGTGTAACTCATTTAGCGTGACGAATGTTTATTTTTTCAATTATGATCTGCAAACAGGCCCGATGTTCAGTAGACTGTGCATAAAAGCATAATTGTAAATGTTTATATATTCTTGTTGGGTAATGGTGGCGGAGGTATAGGGTTCGAAACTGCAAGCTTCCTCACGGCAAGCGGCGGCAGTTGAGCTGCGGGTCTCAGAGCTACAGTCCGTGTACAGTTACAGAAGAAGCAGGTTTACTCACGATCATTTATTTCAATGACTTCTTCAAGTTTACCAAGATAAGTTGTTAATGTCTCACGCACATGTTTACAGTGTTCCCAGGCAGTATCATCATGCTTCATGCGTGATAAAGTTTCTGTGAGTTTATCGCTTTACTCGTTTCTCGANTGTCTGTGAGTTTATCGCTTTACTCGTTTCTCGATAACCTCAAGTTTTGAGTCTATGTGTGTAGCTGTTTCCACAGGGATAACTCGGAGTGTACAAACTGCAACTTGGATAGCGTTTGTGACGGCTTCCTTTTGAAGCGTTATATACGACAGTACGCCATATGTGACGGACTGCACATAAGCTAAGTTGACCGCATCTCCCAGCTGCTTGGGTTCGTCCACGTTTTTATTCGCTTCCCGCTCGTGCAACAGTTTTCATCTTCCGTCTGTACGAGACAGCTCTCGGCTCGCTGTTTCAGGCCATCCTGGCCCAATTCAGATATGGTTTAGCTCATGTCTTACTGGCGTAAGATTATAAACTAATCAAAACCACGCCGAAACTGTCTGTTAAGTAGTGGAAAGTCTTTGGCTATTACAACGAAGTAGTTAGGATCGTGCCAGANAAACCACGCCGAAACTGTCTGTTAAGTAGTGGAAAGTCTTTGGCTATTACAACGAAGTAGTTAGGATCGTGCCAGAGACGTGCCAGACACATATCTTTATATTTTTGTAATCACATGTCGGTATTTATATGGTTCGAAAATGCACGATGAAGATTAAGGTCATCAATACGAAATAAAATTAAGACATTTGCATTGTCGCCAAGTAGCTGTTTCGGTATTTGAGAATAGATCTGGCAGACATAGAAATAGTCCACACTCACATGCCNACATTGTCGCCAAGTAGCTGTTTCGGTATTTGAGAATAGATCTGGCAGACATAGAAATAGTCCACACTCACATGCCTTCCAATGCTGAAGTATTCCTGTTTGCAAGTTTGCTTCTCACACGCAACATAGTCAACAAACAAACAACGAATTTGGTTTCGCCTGACTAGGCAAGACAACATCCTCATTGTCTCTGTATGGAAGGTACTCTACTCCATCCACGGTATGCAGCATTTATGCCAGGCGCCGGTATTTTGGTTGTTGCAGTGACTTTGAGTATAAGTAAACATTCTCGAACCAGAGACCATTTGGTTCTTCCAGCAAACTTAATACCTCATGTGTTTTTCCACAATTGGATGAGTCACATATCAGGCCCCGCGCAGTGTTTGGCAACAGGTTACCACGTCGTGATTCACAAGAATCTGCGTTGTCCTCAGCGATAATTCGCACTGGGAGACTAGTGTTCTGCTTGATGATCCCCATTATTCTACATCCAAATACCAGAGGAGTAGTGGTACTTTTGAACTCTGGCGATGTCTGGTGAAGTGGGTAGACATAGACATGGTCGAGATCAGGTAAAGTGGTTGGCATGCCTAGCTATATCATAGTGGCATTTCAAACGGCGAATCAAAATGTCATTAGTGCAGACCGGTCCAAATTCGACCACGTAAATACTAAAAATGTGAAAATATTTCTTAACTCTGAAAGTTTTCCATACGTAGATGTAAATGCTGATTTTACAAACCATACCAGATGTACGGTGATTTTCAGAAAGCTACTACGGATAAATTCCATCTCCGGTATTGAGCTCATGGGCTGTGCGCCACTTCTCGTTTTAGACGTTTCTATACAAGATGATAGATTAAATTCGGGCGTGATTGGTTGCAGAATTGAAATGATGGCCACAGAGAATTTCCCTGTAAACACACATATCTATGCCATTCACGTTCGCTTGCTTCCTATTCTGTCCCTGACAAAATCGTTAAAATATTAACGTAGTTGTGAAAATACACACAGTCTTCTTTTGACTCTCGCCATGTATGCACACGCGCAGGACTTCATGTCTTCCCTTTGGATTTATCATTAAAGACATGTATGTATAATGTATATCGATGGTAGCACACACTCCTGTAAATGTTTGCTGCCATTTTCTTGGCATCTGCTCGATAACAAAAGTAAAGACACAAATAGGTGGTTAACAAACCATTATCATGGGCTGGGATGGCAAGATGGCGATATGGAATATGAAAAAATAAGCTGTGTACTTACCGACATGCTGTCAGTCGAGATGAGAGGTAATATTCACAGCAGGCCAAGAGCAAAAACGGTCACTGAGTATTTACTCCAATTCTGACTTAATAATTGTAAAAATAATGATCTGGGGATTAAACAATATTAAGACAAGACTCACGCTAAGTTTCGCATTATATCGCAACTGTTTCCCGGAATTAATGTACCTTCAGTATCCGGTCTGTATATGAAGATCGAAAATGGCCGACGTTTCGAGTATGTGTATTGGGATGACGTCAATGAGCTCGTTAACAGATTACATCTGCTCATTATTGCCTCACAGAGAGAAAAAATAATAATGTTAACTGATTTAAGGGTTCTACCTACCTAGCAATATATTTGAATATATATGTAATTTTTTTATTCGCTGGCGAACAGACATGGGACGAAGGGGAGGCAGGCTGTGGTGGGGGCATGCAGAGCATTATAGGAGGGGGGTGGGCACTCGCGTATAAGCTTCAGTTTGGGTGTCGATGTGCCATAGTTGTATTGGTATCGAAGCCTCAGTGCTGTGGTTACTTTAATAAAATTAGCAGCCATCTCCGTAATGACGTCGATAGATTTCTGGTCCAAGAGTGACGAGGCTCTCCTAATTAGACCATGGTAGAATCTTGTGCTGCACCTATAGCAACAGTCGGCATCGTGATGGAGACGCCCTACCGGAGCACCCAGATGGCACCCTTCCCGGGCTCCCAGACGCCGCCCTTTTGTGGCTTCCAGGCGGGTGAGTTGGATACATGCGATAACATAACTGAATGTTCCCTGCTTCTGGAAGCTGGCAACGTACCGCAGCTGGAAAATGGATCGCCCGAAATGGCTGTTTTACATGTGCAAACAACGAGGACTCTCTCTTCCAACAATGTGACGGACTCATCCGTGTCGGTACAGTACTCTCCGGTCTCTGATATTGCTTACACAAATACTGAAATATGCCTTCGCTGCGAGGATATGTGATCAATGCTTATCCACCCTCCCATTGGTCTGACGGGGATGAGATTCGCCGGTGTTTAAATAACTTTGAAATAATTTTACGCGCGTTACGTAAAGATGTTGCCAATTAACACCTCGAACTGACTGACGGCGTGCATGTTACATGGAAGGATTTGTGCTAAGTTTTTTACCACCCTNTGCCAATTAACACCTCGAACTGACTGACGGCGTGCATGTTACATGGAAGGATTTGTGCTAAGTTTTTTACCACCCTAGAGTCTGCAGCTACATTAAACATGTAAATGGATGTAAAAATGTGATTTTAGAGACACGCATTTTAAACTAATTTTTTGGTGTAATATTTATGTGTGGTTTTTGAGTTAAATTTAGCGAAATTTTATTTAACTTCTAGCTGTGTGTGTTCAGTAACTTATTTTCTCTCCATGTAAAAAACCAGTTTTTTTCCTTCATTTCTTTGGTATACATATTGATTGCGCTTGCCTTCCCCTTGGTAAAAGGGACAAGAACCNCCAGTTTTTTTCCTTCATTTCTTTGGTATACATATTGATTGCGCTTGCCTTCCCCTTGGTAAAAGGGACAAGAACCTGCAATATTATTTTTCTTTCTCTTTTTGAATATGTTTATTGCGTTTGCTTTTCCCTTGGAGAAGCGCCAAGTACGTGCAATATTTGATAAAAGTACCTCCTATAACATAATAATAATTATTATTATTATGCTTGACCTATTTACTTACAATATTAAAAAAATATATACTCTGAAATTTGCTGCACATTGTTAGTTGTTTTTTTTGTTTTACTATTTCAAAAAATAATTTGTGTGAAATATTTAGCAAATAACAATTTGATGAAGAGAATTCAATTAAAAAATGAGCACGGTACAAACACAGTGCGGTATGGATGGAAACGCTACTGACCTACATTAACTACCTCTCTCGAGTGTGAAGACGTAAGGGGAGTATGCTGACGGAGGGAAGTGATCGCGTGCCGACCTTCATCTTGACACGTCGCTCAAGGACGCCGCCAGCCTCTGCCTGTCTCTCTCTCTCCTCTGTATCGCTTGCATGTGGCAGCAATCAAAACACTCACGTTATTTTAAAATTATTTAAATACGCATGAAAATATTACACAAATACTTGTAACAAACATTTAGAAATTGGGCTTTCTGTCCGGGTTCTGGCAATAAACTTCCAACTAAGTGATAGATCTACCCCTGGATATTGAAGGTCGGCAGGAATCCATCTTCTGTTACTTGCTTTACACCAAATGACTTTATTTGGAAGTAGTTGTTATATTTATGGATATTACCCATAACATTGCTGTGATCGGGGTGCAGTTCCATTAACACGCTGTAAAGGGGTTCTGGAGGACTATGTAATGGTTCGTGTTACACCTTTGTTGGAATTTCGATGAAAAAATTGCAGCTAGGACCAGACCAGGTTAAGTAAACATCTGCACTTCAGTTGAGGAAACGAATAAGACGGTTAAGGGGGACAATGGCGGCGAATATCATGCCACTGTTTGTGACCTGTGTGGGGTGATTTTGACAAGGGAAGGGGGAAATAGCGCGACGAGTTTCCTTAGAGCAGCCGTTTAATGATTATACTGTACTAATTTGTTTTTGTGTTGCTAGCTTATTCTTAAAAGATTTTCAAAATAGTGAAATCTGTCATGATACATGGCCCTTGTGGAAGCTTCAACTATCGCCATTCGTGAAAGATAACATTTGAAGTAAAAGGTATTCCAGGTTTCTACTCAGCGATACACAGACTGGAGACGACGGCAACCCGCAGTACGGCTTTACTGTAAATATTAATAAAGTAGATCTTGACAACCTTTGGGTGGTTCCTTATAATCCTGTTCTTTAAGATCTTTTAACTCTCACAACAATTTCGAATACTGTAACTCAGTGAAATCGATCAAATATGTTTGCAAATATGTAAATAAGGGGACTAGCAATACTACTTTTGCTCTAGAGAATGCACAAGATGCAGTGAAGATATACGGAAGTGGAAGGTATATAAGCAGTTCGGAGGCAGTATGGCGGATTCTCGAGTTTCCGAGTCATGAGCACCTCCCCATTGTGTTTGTTCCATCTTGAAAATAGCCAAAGGGTATATTTTAATCAACAAAACCTCGACGATAAAGTTATCAGTCCACCGAAAACTACGCTTCTGTCCGTTTTCGAAATTTGTCAAATATATAACTATGCGAGAAATACTGCTATATTCCGAGCTACCGGCATACTGCATTTGGAACAATTGTACATTCGAAAGAAGGAAAAGAGGGGAGACTTTCGATGGATGGCCAGGTGTCAAGTAAGAACGTGCTTTAGGCAGAGTATACACAGTACATCCAAATGATACGGAGTGCTACCATCTCCGTATGTTTCTCCACGTAGTCCGGAGCCCAACGTCATTTGAAGCATTAAGACAGCAAACGGCGTGGTACATTCTACCTTACAATCTGCTTGCAAGACTTTAGGGTCGCTTGAAGACGATCAACACTGGCATGCAGCACTGGAAGATGCCGCGCTATGTCAATCGTCGTTTATGATGCAAGAGCTTTTCACAATTATGTTCGTGGTTTTTCAAGTAACAGATTTATTAGGTATGCGGAATAAATTCAAAGAATACTTATCAGAAGACTTNTTATGTTCGTGGTTTTTCAAGTAACAGATTTATTAGGTATGCGGAATAAATTCAAAGAATACTTATCAGAAGACTTCAAACGTGAGATTGAGAAACATGTTAACTGCGATGTAGAGCACTTAACAGACGAGGTGTTCAATAAATGCCTATCGGAAAATAAGGAAGTGGCCTTAACAAGAGTACGGCTTGCCCCAACCAAGCAGGTCACAACCTTTACAAAACATAGAATACACGAGGGAAACTAAGATGTNTTATGTTCGTGGTTTTTCAAGTAACAGATTTATTAGGTATGCGGAATAAATTCAAAGAATACTTATCAGAAGACTTTAAACGTGAGATTGAGAAACATGTTAACTGCGATGTAGAGCACTTAACAGACGAGGTGTTCAATAAATGCCTATCGGAAAATAAGGAAGTGGCCTTAACATTAGGTAGACGCGCTCTAANATAAGGAAGTGGCCTTAACAAGAGTACGGCTTGCCCCAACCAAGCAGGTCACAACCTTTACAAAACATAGAATACACGAGGGAAACTAAGATGTAATAGCCTTAGAGAGATTGGTAAGTAACAATGAAGACTCAATAACAGATAAGCAAAAGTCAGTTTACCATCAAATAATTAAAAGTGTAGAGGCAAACAAGGGACGAATTTTCTTCTCAGATTCTCCACGTGGCTCCGGAAAAACCTCGCCTCTAAAGACCTCATTGTTAATATCCACTTAAATTTCTCACCTCACCTCTCTCACTGGTAAAACCTACCTCATCAACTTGCTTTTGGCAAAAGGAAGGAGTACTCGTGGCATCGCCTTAGCTGCCACGTCTTCTGGGATCGCCGATACGTTGCTGGAAGGAGGTCGGTTCCGCATGCTGCCTTCACTTAACCTGACAAATGTAGACACTTTCATATCCAACACTTCGGAACAGAGCAGTCTTGCCGAAGAATATAAAAAACCCACTAAAATCATAGTCTCGGATGAAAGTACTATGACGCACACGAGAGGCATTGAAGCTTCGAATAGGACTCTGCAGGACATAAGGAGTAACAAAAACGTAATGGNAATCATAGTCTCGGATGAAAGTACTATGGCGCACACGAGAGGCATTGAAGCTTCGAATAGGACTCTGCAGGACATAAAGAGTAACAAAAACGTAACGAGTGGTGTGCCAGTGTTGCTTACAGGGGATTTTATCTTCTTTGTGGCCCTCGGTTAATAAGCTAAAACTTACCAAAAATATGAGACTACATCTGAGAGCTGATGTGTCTGCTGGTCAATTTCCAGATCTGCTCAAACTAAGAAACGGTGATTATCCAGAAACAGACGGCGTTAGGGCCGTCTATCCCGGACAAGTTGTGCAATATAGTGACTACAATTCAGGAGCTGACAGCAAAAATTTATCCAGATATTGCCGACATACAGGACAAACCAATGGAATGGTTGTGTGAAAAGTCATTCTGATCCTAAAAAACGACCAGGCAGTGGTCATCAATGACATGTTGCTGAAATAATTCGAAGATCAAGAAATAATATACAATTCATTAGACATGGTGGTAAATATTGACAAAGCAGTGGAATTTCTGAACACTCTAAATCCACCGGGTCTCCTGTAACACTGGCTTATACTGCGTATGGGAACACATCTTATGTTGCTCAGAAATTTGAAGCCACCGAAACTCTGTAATGGCACTAGGCTACAAACCTAAGCTCTACATCGCAACGTAGTCGAAGCCACTATTTTAACTGGATCGGTTCAGGGAGACATAGCGTTTGTGCTGCGTATTCCATTGTTTCCCAATGACCTCCCTTTAGCATTATGGAGATTGCAGTTTTCCATCAAAGTGTGCTTCGCGATGACCATAAATAAGTTGCATGGGCAAACTCTCAAATTCGCAGGAGTTGGCTTGATACAGGACTATTTACCCCATGGCCAGTTTTACTTGCTCACCCCCCCACCCCCCGCCTGGTTGTTTTGGTGCCACCCTCTATTATGGCAAAGGACATTGTTTACAAAGAAATATTTCAAAAACCTCACCGATGTGTTGACACGGCCGATTACAAGTAACAACTCCAAACTTAACAGGCACGATTCTCTTATTTTTGGATTTGCATTTCATTCCGCTTTCTATTAAAAAAAAACATGCATTCTTTTTTAAAGACATATTTGCTATTTAAAAAACATTGTAACGAAAACACGAATTCCACTTAGACATAGTCACAGGCAATAGCTCGANTGTAACGAAAACACGAATTCCACTTAGACATAGTCACAGGCAATAGTTCGAGTGTGTGTGTGTGTGTGTGTGTGTGTGTGTGTATGTGTATGTATATTGACAACATGGACCAGAATTCATGTGCCGAACTCTATGAGGCGACTCCTTGTGGAAAATATGGTGGGCTATACATTGACAACACTATCATGTCGTGAATATTAAGGGAAGAATGCTGTGTTGAAAAAATAATTTTTAATTCATAAATGTAAATATTGCAGGAAGATCTTGAGATGGAGCGACCCAAATTGGAATGGTGTTAAATGTATCGTAGATCGTAAATCTATGTAATATTGGTTGGTAAAACCACCCCCCTTAAATGCATAAGTAGGGGTAGTCACCCTCTTTTTGCAGAGAACTTTAGAACACTAGGCGGCAAAGAAAAATTCGAGGCACATTATGACCCACCATGGCACAATGAAGACAAAATGTTCTCTAGTCCGAACTCGCTGCGGTGAACTTTTTTTGAGAAAACGCCGTTTCGAAGGTGCGGTGTAGCCCTGCGGGGGTAGGCAACACATATGTCAACCACTCCACACTACGTGGATGTACATTCACATGTAATTGTTAATGTAAATGAGGACAAGCGTAGGAAACCAGGAACGGAATGCAGATAGAATTATTGCATGACACATGTGTACATAGTACGTATTTACAAATGACAGTATTTGTAGCAACTGTTTGATTTGCCATGCCCCAACTTCCATACACAAATGGCAACATCGGATCAGGTTGGCCTGAACCCATCAATAAATGTCTGGTATGGCACGTACATAATCAAATGCAGCTATCATACATGCGACGAGATCTTCCTCACTAGCCACAGGCGTCTCGTAGACCAGGGAGTTGATATGAGCCCGTAAAAAGAAATCCAGCGGAGCCAGGTCTGGAGTTCGGGTCGGCCAATTGATAGGCCCACCTCTGCCAATCCAGCGGCCTGGAAATGTGACGTCAATATGGCGGCGTACGGCACCAGGAAAATGTGGTGGTGCCCCATCACACTGACACTGCATGGGGTGACGAATGGCAAGAGGTACTCCTTCCAGAAACTCCGGCAATACCTCCTGCAGGAACGTCGGTAGCAAATAAGGCCCCAAAAACTGATTGTTGACAATGCCGGTCAACATGTTGACACTGCAGCGCACTTGGTTGCCCATGGGGTGCGTGTGGTGGAGATAAGCGTGCACCCAGATGTGGCTGTTCCTCCTGTTGAAGATTCCATTCCTGGTGAAATGGGCCTCATCTGTGAAGAGCACAGTCGATGTGAAGTTTGGACACCCTTCGGCTTTGTCCGTGGTGCTCCAGCATTCGGCCTCGTCACTATCCTTGAGTCTTCATCCCGCAAACTCTGATGGAGCCATACAAATGTCGCACAGGAGGGCTGACGTTACGCTGGATAGCTAAGCCGTGCTGGCTGCTCCGTACACGAGGTGCGTGTCGGCTAGCTCCGTACACGAGGTGCGTGTCGGCTAGCTCCGTACACGAGGTGCGTGTCGGCTAGCTCCGCTCGCAACAAGCGTTCCATGTTTGCAAAACCAGCTGCAGGCACGCACTGACTTGCCAGCAGCCAAGGCCACCTCCACGCAAGCACCTATTACATCCTCACTTGTTCCCTCCACCAAGTGCGTGGCGCAGGTGGCAAATGCGTTGCGTACCCCCGCAGAGCTACACCGCACCTTCGAAATTCTGAGTGGCGTTTTCTCGAAAACGGTAACCGCAGCGAGTTCGAACAAGAGGAACTCTCGTCTTCATTGTGCCCTAATGGGTCATAATGTGCCTCGACCTTTTCTTTACCGCCTAGTGTTCCGAAGTTCCCAGCGAAAATAGGGTGATCACCCCTACTTACGCAATGAAGGGGGATGATTTGACAAACCAAATTTTCACAGATTCACGATCTCCCATTCGTAAAACACTATTCAGATTTTGGTGGCTCCATTTCAAGTACTTCCTGCAATATTTACATTTACAGATTTCAAAATTCGACTTCCTTAATATTTATTACATGATAGTGTTGTCAATGTATATCACACATTATTTTCCACAAGGAGTCGCCTCATAGAGTTAGGCACATGAATTCTGGTCCATGTTGTATATATATATATATATATATATATATATATATATATATATCGAATGTCTTGAGTGTGTATGTGTATATATATACGTATATATACACATACAAACACACATACACGAGACATCCGATAAATGTAGGTGAAACCATCAGATCGTTGTATACTAGAAAATTAATGTTAAAAAACTAGTATTGTAGGGACTGAGTCACTATTAGCACACATTAAAAAATATGTTGTAAGTGATAAATATAGAAATTATTCAAAACCATAAAAGGATGTTCAGTTTACCACAAGTTATAAAAATTACAGTTTTGCAATTGTCAGGGTAGATGGTCTCCCATTGTCAAATTATTGGAAGGGACATGTCCCCTTCGCCCACCACCTACACACGGCCATGCACAAAATAACGCTTTATTATTAAGATTAAAAAATAAATTAGGATTTAAGTAAAGCTCACACAATGATTTTCCTTGTGGGCGGCAAATTTATTGTACAAATTCATGATGTTTTAATTTAACACACGAATTTACAATAAGTTATTAACTTTTCTCCCATATATACATAAGGCCTAATATTAGATACTTTTTTCGTTATAAGCATGCCTCGATGAAATTTAACGAAATTTTAATCTCATAGTATGGAGGAATTATGTTGTGAACTGCGCAAAATTAATTACACATTTTCAATAATCAATTTATAATATTGCATGTGAATTGTGAATTTGCTTGGTAAGAAACAAACATTTTTCAAAATACAATATACACTTGCATAATTTGCTTTCGTTCTCTTTACACAAATCCCCTATCTTCAAACCAATAAATCCACTCAAGTCCCAATATCTGAAAATATTACTTTGTTAAAATAATGTTTCATAGTCTCTATTAGATTTCATGAGTCGCAGAGTCGTCCATTATCGTTTTCATGCTCGCAATCCACTCGTATAAATGCTTAACTGGCGACCCTACGACCGAATAGCTAAAAAGGGAATATAATCTCCGGATCGCAGAAACACGAACTTAACAACGCATTGTAGGCCTAAAAAGAGAATAAGTTTTATCCAGAGTTGATGGTACAACTGGCCTTAAGACTCTTACACCAAGGCAAAATTTTTGACCAAGTTGGTCAGAATAAGGTTTTTAAAATATTATATACCGGTTAAAATTACGCGGAAATCCCTATTTTCTTAATAAAGGAGAATAATATTCCTAACCAAAGTTTAACAGATTTTAGATCTCAATTTAACAAAACACTATTCCAGAATTTGCTGTCTCATCTTGAATAGTTTCTAACATTTTGAAATAAAATAATTCGAAATAACGAGTTTTAGAGGCGCATATGTCCCTTGATAATCACATTAATTTGTAGGTCGTATTATGTTTTTTTTCTTCTTATTTTGCACAAGAAATGGTCTCATGGCGTTTTTACTCGGAGTTCAGAATATTCCTGCATATTAGGGTATAAAGAATTACAAAGATGATCAAACTTGGACCAGTATCCTTACAGGGAACTACCAAAGGACAGCAGCAATATCAATATTTCTATACAAATCCAAAATTAATGGACCATGGCTTACATAAAAAATAAAGTCTCTTAGCCTCCTAGAATAAAGCATACATTCATAATATAACTAATCTGATTTTTTAATTTTTGACATAATATAAGCATAAATCAACAATAATTATAATCTCTTATACAATGAAGATCNTGGTACACCTGCCTAATATCGGGTAGGTCCCCCCGAGCACGCAGAAGTGCCGCAAGACGACGTGGCATGGACTCGACTTATGTCTGAAGGTATGCAGGAGGCAATTCACACCATGAATCCTGCAGGACAGTTCACAATTCCAATCTGCGCCAATTTGAGAAAGGGTTGCACGTATGTCCCGTTTAATGATTCTCGTCAGTCGTCGTTTGTCCCGTTCTTTCACGATCTTTTTCCGGCCGCAGCGATGTCGAAGATGTGATGTTTTACCGGATTCACGATATTCACGGTACACTCGTGAATTGGTCGTACGCGAACATCCAAATGTTATCGCTACCTCGGAGATGCTATGTCCCGTCTCTCGTGCGCCGACTATAACAACACGTTCAAACTCACTTAAATCTTGATAACCTGCCATTGTAGCAGCAGTAACCGATCTAGCTGCCGACCGCATCGCGTTACTCTGATTGGTTCCATACCTCTGTTATTTGCATACGTACGCCTATACCAGTTTGTTTTGGTTCTTCAGTGTAGTACCATCCAAACTATGTTAAACGAGCGGAATGATATGTTGCACCTTCATTTAGCATCACTAACACACGAATAACTCTGCCTTTACCGTATTTTGGAGAGAGCGCGACTGCATCATTCAATGTAGTCTGCTCGCGCCATGCTCATACTTTTTGTTTCAAAACTGTGAAATATCACCGCATGTGCGACGTGCTTGCTTGTTTTCTAAATATGCCATGTATCACGAGCGTTTTATTCTTGTGTTAAAATAAAAAGCATCTTATTTTTTGTTAAATTAAACTTCTACTCATATTTAATTTATATATTATAATNTGCCGACCGCATCGCGTTACTCTGATTGGTTCCATACCTCTGTTATTTGCATACGTACGCCTATACCAGTTTGTTTTGGTTCTTCAGTGTAGTACCATCCAAACTATGTTAAACGAGCGGAATGATATGTTGCACCTTCATTTAGCATCACTAACACACGAATAACTCTGCCTTTACCGTATTTTGGAGAGAGCGCGACTGCATCATTCAATGTAGTCTGCTCGCGCCATGCTCATACTTTTTGTTTCAAAACTGTGAAATATCACCGCATGTGCGACGTGCTTGCTTGTTTCCTAAATATGCCATGTATCACGAGCGTTTTATGCTTGTGTTAAAATAAAAAGCATCTTATTTTTTGTTAAATTAAACTTCTACTCATATTTAATTTATATATTATAATATTTCATTGATTATCAATAAGAATAAAAACAGATGGAAGATAGCTGTTTTGCTAAAGTGTAGTAAGGAATAGTTCACATGCAAAATATTATTAAGCTGAGAGCGCACGAATTCGGTGCGCCATCCCTTTGGTGTACTTCTCTAGACCTAAACTTTGTTTGCATGTGGCGGAGGAATAGCGTGAAAGTATAACTTTAGCGTGCTTTGGAAAAGTTACAAGTAACAATGAATTAACAAGAATATTATACTAAGGAAGAAGCCATTATTTGATGTCCACAGTTACTGTGTACTTTTGAAAGTTCTGCTGGAGATCTACTTTTCTTTTGATTTTGTATCCTTCCAGATTATGTAAAATTAACATTGTCATAAGCCTGATCATTTTATTCATGGCCAGTATGGTGAAAATGTTCAATTGTTAGGAGAGTAAATGTGTTACTAATGTGGAAATTCGCACTCTAATATGAATTGTTACGCGCTCGCTGACAGAGTAGTAACGTGAGAGGTGCACGGCGATTTTCAAAGGCATGCTGTCACGAAAAACCTACTAGGACTCGTGCGCTACTGACCTTGGGCGAGTTGAATCACTGCGGTTATCTCAGAAAGAATGTTCTGGTCATTGCTCTGGCCTCTCTCAGCGAGACTCGGGGTGCGGGGAACCTTCTAGATCGGGCCAGCGAGTCTACTTAAGGGCCTCCGAGCCGACAGTTTAGAGCGTGGAGGATTGTGCGGCATGAAAGCGACAGGTGCGCGAAGCAAGGAAGCGACGAGCCAGTGGAGCGTCGAGTGGCGGCGACACTAACATGCGAGAGTACAGTGACCAGCGGACGGCGAGCAGCGGTACAACGGCGAGTGAGACTGACGGGCGGGACTACTGAACTGGATGCGTGAATGTAGGACATTTGGAATGATGGCAATCGACAGATTGAATATCTGTAAATAATGAGTGTAATTTATGTGACTAACCAATATAGAGACATTGGCAAGGGCTTTAATTAAAATTGAGATAGACATTAATTAAATATTGTGCTCGTCGATAACAACAAGAGTAATATCGGATATAGGTAGTTTAAAGTTGTAAAAAATAGCTGTGTTAATAAACAAGAAATCTTATTGAGTTCTTTTGTTTTTATTATGGCTTCCATCTCTCACATGGAGCCGCGGTGGCTGAGCGGTTAGCCTGCTCATCTCCCGCCAAGGTGAACCGGGTTCAATCCCCGGCCGGGTCACTCCCGGATTTTCGCAAGTGGGAATCGTGCAGGACGATGCTGCTGGTAGGCAGGTTTTCTCAGGGATCTCCCGTTTCTCCCGCCCTTGCATTCCGGCACTGCTCCATTATTACCTCATTTCTCCCCTCGTCGGCTCAATACCTCGTTGTTAAGAGCCGCCCAAATTTCTCAACAACTTCATCCCTTACGAACTCGAACAGTATAAAACAAGAAACACCAACTTCAGTAGCCATAAATAAGAAAAACACAATCACTATAATGACAGGTATAAGAACTACGAGTATTTTTTATTAATTCCCAGCTAACTTAACTGGAAACCTGCATGTCAGCGTATCAGTGTAGCACACATGCATGCACAGAAGATATGGGCAGTCATTTTTTATTCGAAGGTTGATTCCAAAAGTGTTCACTTTACTGGGAACAGCCTTTACAAAATTTCTCCGCATTTCTGGAGCTAATTTCCTGGCTCGACACAAGGTAAGTCTGCAGTTGCCTCCATGTTCGAAGCAATGTTGCATGGTTAGAGTGAGCGAGAGAAGTGATTTGGGCGGCTCTTGACATCGTGGTTTTGANAGTGATTTGGGCGGCTCTTGACATCGTGGTCTTGAGAGCCGATGATGGTGAAGTGAGGCGAGTAAGGAGCAGCGCCGGAATGAAATGGCGGGAGAAACGGGAAATCTCCGAGAAAACGCGCTGATCAGCGGCATCGTCCACCACGATTCCCACTTGCGGAAATCCGGAGTGACCCGGCCGGGGATTGAACCCGGTTTGCCTTGGAGGGAGGCGAGCAGACTAACCGCTCAGCCACCACGGCCCCTGCATGGTCAGACAAATGACTACCCCAAGCCATCGTTTCGTCTACATGGCTTATCTAGGAAAACGTTTGCACTGGCGCACTTTCAAGTTAGTTGTGTTAAATCATGGATGGAATTCTTACGCCTTACCTTCTTTACAGTGCACTAGCCTGATCCAATTATAATTACGCGGTTCCAGTATTATAGGAATTTCTTCATCGTTTTACAAAGTATGGAATGTTTCACAACAAATGCCGTTTCAAACAAGCGCTGCAAGTTTGGCCATTAAAAATGTGTCCCCGGGAAGTCTACTAAGTGTAATAATTAGTTAAAGTGTTGGTCCTCACCTGGGCTCTGGCCGGCTCGCTACGGGCAGGCACAGCTTGGAGGGCCGTCGGCGGATGCGTGTCGGCTTGTAGAAGCGCGGGGCGAGGACAGACGGACGCCCGTACGTGGCGTCCGATGAGTAGCTGTCACTGCACACACGTCACAACCACAGTTACACAGAGCCCACGGTGGTCTAGAGGTTAGACTACTCGCCTCCCATCAAGGCGATTCCCGGCGGGGTCGCCTCCAGATTCTCGCATGTGGGAATCGTGCCGGATGATGCCGCTGGTCGGCGGGTTTTCTCGGGATCTCCCTTTCCCCCCATCCTTACATTCCTGCGCTGCTCCATACTCACCTCGCTTCACTTTCATCAGCTCTCCAGCTCTCTTAAGGGCCGCCCAAATCTCTTCACTCACTCACTCACCACTGCTACACGTTTTTCCGAACAGCAAGGCAAGCTTGAAACATGCCTGCACCGAGATTGTTTTGAAGTTTGCAAGCTTGCAGCAAGCTTGTTGCGTGAACCTGCAAGCTCGTAACAAACCTGAATCAGAACTCCTAATCTTCACCAAAACAAGCTTGCTGAAAGNCTTGAATCAGAACTCCTAATCTCCACCAAAACAAGCTTGCTGAAAGCTTGCAACTACTTGCCATAATCAAGCTTTTTGCATGTTTGGACTCGCAATGATTGATACAGCAAGTTTGAAACTGCACGATACGTATTTAGAAAGACATGCTTGCTATAAGCTTGAATTAAATTTTACAGACAAGCTCTTAATGGCACGTCAAAATAAGGTAAAGTGCAGACTTTTTGCAAGCTTGCGTACTGTCTCCCCGATAACATAACCTACTTGGTTCAAACTTGAATTAAGCTTGTCAAGGCAAGCATGTAAGCTTGTAGCAAGCCTGCTGTGTAACCCAGAAAGCTTAACTCAAGCCATATGCAAGCTTTGGTCCGAATCAAGCTTGAGTCACACATGCTCAGCAAGGCAAATTATTCAAGTCAGCCGGCAAGCTTGCAGCAAGTTTCAATGCTATATGGCCTGGGATGTTATATAATGCGCGCGCACACTCTATATGGCTTTCCCCAGCTTTGTGAGCGTGTATAGGATGTGTACACATTTATGCTTACGCGAGTGCCTGGGACATACTTTAAAGCTTAACATGGTATATAAAAGTCTACAGGTTTTGGATACCAATATGAAAAAGTAACACTCAAGGAGAGCGCTAGATTAATATTTTTGCTAGCTTTATAGGCAAATATTTTGCCAGAGAGTGGCATTCCTTTAGCATAACATCTTGCGCTGCAGTGAAATGTACAAAGTTGTGGCGTAACTAACAATGAGACAGAAATAAACATACACACATCTGGCGTATTATTTGCTTACAAAACTGGCATAAAACTCTAATTGGCGTTTCAATTTCTCGTTTATATTTATACTGGCTTCTAAAAAAATACTTTACGTTTCAAGTGACTGTTCTGTGTTTATTAATGTTTCGTGCCTTCTTAACTTCAACCAACATATGGGCGTTGCTCTTGAAACAAAACTGCTTTAAGACATCGACAAGTTAAAATATTTTGTTTTACGCCGCACGGCCGCGCACAGAAAGGCCAAATATGATGGGAATTCAAATATTACGGAAGGCCGCAAACCACTTGATAATTTACTCAATGCATGTGGAATATAAGAATGCGAGCCGGCTCTAGTCCGCCCCCTCCACCACACAAACGTAACGACCATGGCCACCGGGAACCCTTCAAGTCTTTTAAAAATAGTTTACACAATTTTTCTGAATTGTGGATTATGCGGAAATCATAGTGTGATGTGGGGGACGCGAAATACACACTCCTGCATTATTAATTACTTCTGAAAATAGTATGCTCATCCACGCCTTCACAGAAATTATCACCCAGAACTTTACAACAGCCTTGACGGTGTCAATCATAGGGTCGTCTAAAATATTTGAAGAAATGCTTACTTTTAAATTTATAGACGTTAACTTTTGAAATCAGTGCTTCGTTTTATAGATATTGAAAACTACAGTCAAAAGAAGCACGTGAGATCAAACTTCACTCTTTTAATACATGGAAATTTGAATTTTGTGTAGTTTGAATTTAATGTAGCTGTGCGAGCGAGCAAATTAAATGTAGACTGTATAAACAAATACGATAAGTAAATAGTGGCAGAAAATAAAACGTCCAAAAACTGTTGTAAAGGACGCATGTATTTGTCCATAATTAAGATAATTCTTTGTTAACTACGGTCCTTTTCGAAGGCCACCAGTCTCTGCGCAAATTTTCTCGCCGTAGCCTATAACTAAGCTGGCACGTACTGTCTCCTCTGCTACCGTGCAACCATACTCTGCTCTTTGTAGCAAAGTATCGCTGTAGCTTATACTAACGATGTCCAAGCATACTCTCTCCACTGCTACCGTGCAACCATACTCTGCTCTTTGTAGCAAAGTATCGCTGTAGCTTATACCAACGATGTCCAAGCATACTCTCTCCACTGCTACCGTAACACCATACTTTACGCTTTGTAACAAAGTCTCGCCATAGCCTATACCTACGATGTCTGCGCATACTCTCTCCGCTGCTACCGTGCAACCATACTCTGCTCTTTGTAGCAAAGTATCGCTGTAGCTTATACCAACGATGTCCAAGCATACTCTCTCCACTGCTACCGTAACACCATACTTTACGCTTTGTAACAAAGTCTCGCCATAGCCTATACCTACGATGTCTGCGCATACTCTCTCCGCTGCTACCGTGCAACCATACTCTGCTCTTTGTAGCAAAGTATCGCTGTAGCTTATACCAACGATGTCCAAGCATACTCTCTCCACTGCTACCGTAACACCATACTTTACGCTTTGTAACAAAGTCTCGCCATAGCCTATACCTACGATGTCTGCGCATACTCTCTCCGCTGCTACCGTGCAACCATACTCTGCTCTTTGTAGCAAAGTATCGCTGTAGCTTATACCAACGATGTCCAAGCATACTCTCTCCACTGCTACCGTAACACCATACTTTACGCTTTGTAACAAAGTCTCGCCATAGCCTATACCTACGATGTCTGCGCATACTCTCTCCGCTGCTACCGTGCAACCATACTCTGATCTTTGTAGCAAAGTCACCACACTTAAATTGCGCTGCATCGTGTTTTAAACTTTCTCGTTCCACTCCTCTGTCATGTCGTTATTTTTACATTCGTTTGCAAAACTATAAACATTTCGTAACCCTCAAAATTATTTTGAAAATAATGCGGGACAATCTCACTTCGAGACAGTATGACTTTGTCTCTATGCATGATACATTAAATAAATGTTTAACAAGACCAGAGCGATAACACATCCCCATCATTAACACACAATGTTCATCAATTTATACCGGAACATAACTTTCAAGCACAAAACTCTTTATGTTGGTAAACATAAAAATGATAGTTACTTTAAACATGCAAAACTGCATCCCTTTTCTTATAGGTATTTAGTATCCACCGTACATTATATCGCCGTTGCTGTCCTGGTGCCCCATGTGTCGGTCTCATTTTCAAGAGGCATCCACGTTAAAAAAAAACGTAATCCTCGTGACAAATAACTTATTTACAAACAAACGTGGGTGGCCTAAAGAGTTTTGAGGTAGTTATTTAACGCCACTTACAGGTGTTTCACATACACTTTTTCTTGCTGAAGCGACACACAGTTTAGGCACGAGACCTAGATTAAGCATGTTTAGTTACCTGTATCCTGGCGTGTACATTAAATGGCGCAGCGAGTCTGGTACCATCGGCTTGGGCACGTAGTAATACTGCGGGGTAACGCCTTGTCCATCTGCGAAGTTTCCCATGTCGTAGGGATATGGGA
The DNA here is from genome assembly GCA_002778355.1 of Clitarchus hookeri. Lineage (NCBI taxonomy): Eukaryota > Metazoa > Arthropoda > Insecta > Phasmatodea > Phasmatidae > Clitarchus > Clitarchus hookeri. Next base: position 267,655 of record NQII01000489.1, on the reverse strand, counting down.
TCCTCTGCATCTTCGTGTGTGCCTGGGCACAGTCCCAGCGAGCTCGTACTGCTAAGGGCAATTGTTCCTTTACATATAGGATTTCTCAGTATTTACCCACACCATTATTATTATGGCTGCTCAGACATTCATTACCTTTGTTATTTTATAATAAGTAACGACCGAGGAAAAATAAATTACTATTTTATGCAGGCGACCACCGAGGTGCTAACCATAGAATAATCATGAGGTAGACCGATCTCGCTGGCTGCGCACAACCAATCTCCGTGTCCCAACATTGAACTGCTTTCCTGCCAATACGGCTGACAAAAACGGTGTGGATTTGATTTGAGTAAANGGCTGACAAAAACGGTGTGGATTTGATTTGAGTAAATCTCCTATCCACTTTCACTAGAAATCCTCCTCTTGATAATTATATTTCTGTTCTGGTCGTCACATAGTCTTCTTTAATTAATTCCTCAGGTATAGGAGTGAGGACAGTCCACATTTAGGTAGTTAGTTGTAAGTTAATTCTTAATGTAACCTGCCCAGGCTGGTCATGTGGGAACTCGTGGAAGGTGGGAAATAGCCTCACCCACCACTCGTTTTCCAGGTCAGGGACACACATGCCAGTCGAGGTAGGGGTCAGGGGCTACCTAGTATTAGTATTAAATAATAATTAAATAATTAATAATTCAGTTTGTAAGTATAGGAATTTTTATATCCTCGTGGATTAAGTTTATATATTTCTTAGGTTCTTAACTAACCATCTTTTTTACAGTAAATTACCATCTTGTCGTGGATTTGTAAAAGTCAGCTTGTGCCAGTCCTGCTGGCACTCCTGACAACTAATCCAGTTTATTTTTAAGTTTTCAGGATCTACTGGGGATTCGGGGGGGAGTAGCCCAATAGCGCTCTCCCCCCACCAGAGTGAAGTCCAACCATCACTCTGGTTAAACCAAAGCCAGCCCCAATTCAGAAAAGAAGATCCCAGCCACCTCTCTACTAGTTTCTCCTCTCCCAATAATAAAGAGCATGGTACCCACCTATCTTTCTCCTGTAGCATTTTCTTATAATGCATGTAACAATTTTTAATTCTTTTCTGTCGAAAGGGTTTTTACGGTGTCTGTGCCGGTTTTTCCCTTTCTCTTCTAGATGTAGTTAGTTAGCTATAAGTACATTAGGGAGGTTTTTCATGGCCTAATTGCGGCCATGGGAAACCCAATCCCTCTTTGCCGCGATGCACGTCTCCTTGCATGTTTTTCCTTCCCTTGTAAGCGTATGGGGCTAGCCCTGAGACGCATTAATCCCGTTCCTACCGCGGACTAATATATAACACTTAGTTTTAGAGTAGGTTAGGAAAAAAAAAAAAATTGATTTGAGCTTAGAACACTGCCTAGTAAACAAGTGCTTTGGGATGTTTTTATACTTACTCTAACCGGTTTGTAATGCAGTTTGCGTAAATTAGAATTAGTAAAAGTATTTTATTAATATAATAATGCTTGTAATTTAAAAANGCCTAGTAAACAAGTGCTTTGGGATGTTTTTATACTTACTCTAACCGGTTTGTAATGCAGTTTGCGTAAATTAGAATTAGTAAAAGTATTTTATTAATATAATAATGCTTGTAATTTAAAAATTAAGATATAAACAAACACGTTCATTATTGTTGACCATGTAACTTTGACAGTCGTGTGCTTTTGGGGCAGGTCAAGGTTGGGTAAATGCGCAGAATACGAATGTATATCTCATGGACTGTTAGTCCATGGCACTAACAGTCAACACGGCCATACAATGCAGATATCAGGATGTGTAGTAAGCTACATCCTAATATCCGCAGTATTTTCACACTTTTTGAATCAAATATTTGAAATGACCTGTTTGGTTGTTTCCTAAACATTTCATCGTCACAAGCAATTTATACTGCTGTTAATATTATCTCATTTTTTATTAAATTCATATATTTACTTATATTTTTTCTATAACAATGAATGGACTATATGCCCCATCGGCCCACCAAAATATAAAACAAAACGTGCACTGTCAAATTGTGGAGAAATATCTGTTAATCTGATATAGTTGCAGTCAATCTCTTGGTTCAGATTTTCAGGGACACTACGTAATCCTCAATAACACTATCCTATGTACTTTGAGGACAATTTCGTCATTGTTCTAGCAATGAAAAACAAAGGTTGAAGCTAGGCCTATTTTTGTGTTTTATTAAACGTGCAATTGCTATTGTTTCAAATGCATTCACCGTAGTCAGGCCTAAGGTATGGTTTCATTTCGAATTTATTATATTATAATTATTATGTTATATATAATACTATCTCGCATTACGCGTTTATAACGATTATGATGAAACAAAATTCTTATGCGGGATATCGGAGAACGCGTTTCAAATAGTGACAGTACATAAAAAATAGTACAAAAATTAATTTATAAATGTGTATTCCTTCGTTTTCTTATATTTTTCATCTATATTTTTTTAACTGACGGAAAGAATAGATCAGACACTTCCTTACACTGGTGCAACGGAAGTTCATATTCCCTGTAAATTATATTGTATAGCAAAAACAGCAAAATAAATTATATTATTTTCATATGAATATACTTTACTATATTCCTACAAGAGTTATAATAGAAGTGAACATAATGTTTACAAAAAATATCTTTTAGTGATTTAAAGGAACCAGAAACTCGGTTCAGGTTGCAAGAATTTGTATAAAACTTTATTTATTCTAGAAAAAAAAGAAGGAACAATGAAAAAAAAACATTTATTCTGAAATTGGGTCAATGGAAAAAGTACTGAAAGGAAGTTTAAAAGTATTATAAAACTACACAGTTTTACATCATTTTATAAAACCCACAAAGAAATTTCAATGTTTCTAGATGCAGTGAATTTAAGTGAATTACGATGTCTGACGTCTTGTTACGGTCTTCCACCAGACATATTCAGAGAATTTTCGCATACTTTGCCTCGAAAATGCGACGAAAGTACACGAGTCTATACTGGATGTCCAAAATTAATGTTTACGCTCTTTGAACCGAAATAAAAAGGAAACTAATAAAGACGATCTGATGTGACTGCTTGCATTTGACGCTTGCATTTAACATCGAGTGTGTGCAAATGTTAATAACAGATACAAATGTTCAAAATGTCCACCATCAGAAGCAGGACATAGTCTGCAATGCTCTATAATAGAACAACAAATGGTAGCCACCTTTGCAATGGGAGTGGATTCATAGGCGGTCACATTCTCGTCTCTCATGGCATCCAGTGTCCTTGGCTTTGTGGCGTACACAACGGTTTTTAGGAGTTCTCCACAGATAAAAAGCTAACTGCGTTAAATCTGGAAATCTGGGAGGATTTTCAACACTTCCTCGTCAGCCTATCCACATCATACCAAATGTTTCATTCAGGAGTGACCGTACATCTCGATGGTAATGTGGCGGTGCACCATTGTGCTGGGAGAAACAATTGTCATCTGGGCAGAGTTAGTGAACATATGGTACAGTGTACAACAAATATGGTATGGTAACTTTCACCTGTCACGTTCTATCAAAGAATAATGGCTCAACAAGTCCTCTGGCAGGCATACCACACCACACTGTTAACCCAAGAAGATTAACTCCTTGCTCTACCACAGTGTGGGGTTGCCTTATCGGACCAAACAATCACGTCAGAAAAATGTTCGTTGTCGTTGCACATGTTCACAACCCACTCACAAAATTCATCTTAAAAAACACTCACTTCATTCATAGCATGAAGTAACATAGGAATATGGCGTCTTTACTTACTTTAAAATGAGATGGACATTTGATTTACTGACACTTGACTCACACGCATCTTGCCGCACGGACTTCGACTTCCGGGGGATCATGTGAATGTGTGCAACACAGCCCCCACACTTCTTTCGTCAATTGTCATTCTCTTCCTTCTGCACCGTACATTATTTACATCACACACATTTCCATTCCTCTTAAACTTGCAACTACATAGTGTCATTGTTACATGTGATAGTGGTGCAGTATCGGATTCTGCCCTCCATCGTCTCTGCAGCTCTATCATGTTCTCACATTTCCAATAAGTAAAACTTTAAAAGCCACATACACTGCTCGAAAGAAAACCTTGCCACTTCCGCCATTTCCTCTACAATTTTAGTGCTGCCACTCATGACTGCATACAGAACTGACAACAACTTAATGACTACACACCCAACGCTGTAATTATAGCATCAAATAACAAAAAGTCCCATCGGATAGTCTGAGAGAGGCCAACGCCTGTAATGTATAAACAAATTACAAACGAAAAAACCAAGATGGTGGTTAAACGAAGGTGAGAGACAAACTCCAATAATGTATAAACAAGTGACAAACTAAAAAAAAAACAAGATGATGGATGGTCGCTGTGATACCTACCAAGATGGCAGACTGCACCGACCAAGATGGCGGACGGCTGCACCTACTGATATGGTGGACTGCACCAACCAAAATGGCGGATGGCTTCACCTACCACAATGGCGGACTGTGGCTGTGACGCCTACCAATATGGCGGACTGCACCTACCAAGACTGCGGATTGCATTGACCGAAATATCGGACGGTGGCTGTGATGCCTAAAAAGATGGTGGACGAACCTATCAAGATGGTGGAATGAGTAAAGGTGGACGGAGATGTAGGGGGCCTACGGAAATTTAAGTTTTTTAAAATAAAGTTAAAAATAAATTTTTTTAAAATTTGTTAATTATTCCTAAATAATTTTTTAACATTACTTTGTTGCAATTTTGATAAAATTTTTAAACTTTTTTATTTTTTATAATTTTGTATTTTTTGGCAATAAAGGTTACTAGGGTTAAGGTCCAAAATAACCGAGGTAAGGTCAAAGGTCACCAGGGTAAGGCCAAAGGTCAAGGTCACCTGGTTCCATTATGGCCGCCGGCCGACCGGAATGACAGAGCACGAACAGCACCGATGATCCGGTCCCAGTTCCAAAAGTGCCAAAGTCCCCATAATCCCTCTACTTCTATAGTTTTTCAAAATAGTTCTAGGCAAATGCTGGAATGGTTCCTCACTACAGACTATCGCCTATTCCTTCTCCGTTGCTGCTTCTCGGAGCAACTTGCTACTTAAATATATGGGGGTGGGGGAGAGAGAAGTTCCCTGAGGATAACACCATACCAAGAAAGCGAGAGCAACTCCTTGTTTTACATTTCAACTACAAATGTAGAATTAATTTCTTATGGTTGCGTCAGTTTCGTATTAACTTTTTTTTGTGAGCCTTGGTACGTATGGCTTATGGAGTAATTTTATTTTAAACAACTTTAACTTAGGCCTGTATGCTTAATCACCAGGAATAAGAAAGAGCGAGTCATTTTTTTCGAAGTTAGAAATTTTATTTTGTCGGTTTTCTGTAACATACTCTAAATCTAAACTGAAATTCTATGTTCGAAGCCAGACTCTAAATAGCAATCTTATGTGCAGCACAAGTATGGTAGGCCAGCTTTTCGTCAGGAGCAGCTTCAATGCCAAGAAAACTAAATACGTTTCGCTCACAAGCAAACGATAAAAAGTCGTAGTCGTAAGAAGCTTTACTTATCTTACAAGGTTTCAATCAGTGCTTCAAGTTATGGCTTTGAATCATTGCCGTATTCTGAAGTGCTTCTAAAAAGTTGAATTGAGATGCAGCCTACTTAGCACAAAAATAAAGTTTTTTTATGTAAATGGGTTTGGTCACAAATTCCATTGTCTTCAGAAAGTGTGTTAAACAAATTTAGATTAGCCTAAAAGATTTAAGTTTTCATGTAGCACCGACATATGCTGTCAAGAAGAAATAAATATCATAATGTGGGATGCGAAGCAAAACAACAAATAATTCCATTTATAGGACGGGGAAAATTGAGGCGTGTGTTTGAAGACGGTCTCTGAAACGTCTTCTCTCTTACAAAAAAAATCTTTCATATCAGACGTTAAAAATAGTTTTTTATAGGGCGCATTAATTTTTTAGAATTTAAATCTAACAATTAAAATAAATTAGGCTCTTCCTAAAAATTGACTCAGTATTTATGTAACATATTTTTCGTTTAAATATTAAATCATTCGAAAATAAATAAAATTTATGTGGCATTTCATGGAGAACCAGTTTATTTTAAAATTATTGGTGGTCTTATCTTCAGGGAACACACGAGAATAAGACGCCACTCTCTTTTTAAAGGTCTGATATAAGTTCCTTAAATAATTTATGGTTTTCCAATTTATTTTAACCTAAATTTTGTCCAGAAAGTTAGGCCTAGAGAAAATCCAACATTTTACCACAATACAAATAAGGGTGTATTAGCATATGCACTCAATGCGTCGATTAAGCACGCAAGCGTTTGCTGGGTAACCATAAGTGAAGATAACCATTGTGTGTAGCTTAGATAATTCTGGACAGTAATTAAACATAACCTCAGACATGGTGTGTTTTTAGAAATGCATTTTATAAATATTAGTTCAGCATACGCATCTGATAACGCTCATAGTAATTGAATACTACGGGGCATAACAATATAACAATATGATTCAGTTGTCTCTGAACCACGTGACAACTCGGCGTTCATGAAATTAGTAACGCAAGGCGTTAGACTGTAACCATCATCAAGGGTCCTGTTTGCCCAGTTGTTTCTCTTCCTTATATTTAGCTTAACTTTTATTGCTGAATGATTTAGAATAAATACATGTCTACGCATTGAACAAGGCCCTTGCTTTGTCTCGCCTAACATTCTACACGCTTATTTTATAACTTACCTACACTGTAAAACATTTTCTGGTAAACTTCCTAAACTGTAATGTAAGTTTTACCCGTACATTGTATGGAATTAATACAACATGTCAGACTGCAAATGTAGGAATGTTGAGCGTCGTTACTAAACGAGGCTGGGAACTTCCTTACACAGTTGACAGTTTCGTGAGAGAATGTAGGAACAGTACCATGGATGTGTGGGGAAATAGTTTACCATTCGCACTTTCTCACTATATACATTGATGTGGTAATTTGTACATTAATATTGTAATTTTACATTAAATTTTTTAGAGTGTACATATGATTAACTCCTTCTGTAGCATTTCACTGCGGTCGGAAATACGGGAGTAACCAGAATTTCAGTCAGAGATGGACGGAAATAAATATTCAGGAAACATTTATTAATCAAAGTTGACACATATTGAAATTTATTTTATAAATGCAGTGTATAATACTTAACTGGTACATTTCGTATCTTATAATTTTCATAATTTCATAATTTATTTACTCTGTAGTGGTGCAGGGGGTGTTAATCATTCGGTAATAGTTATGAACAAATGCGATGTTGCGAAATTCGCGCCCTCTTTAGACTAAACCTACTTCAAAGTAAACTGTCGTCAAATATCTTTGTCAAACTCCACTCTGTAGGTGAACATTTAGTAGATTCTAAAATAATTTCCTTCAACAGGTTAAAATAATTTTTTACACGTGAGCTAACTCCTTACTCTTTCTTCTTGACTGGGTGCAGGGGCCGCGGTGGTGCAGTGGCTAGAACTCGCCTCTCACCAAGGCGAACCAGGTTCGATTCCCGGCGGGGTCACTCCCGGATTTTCGTGCTTGGGAATCGTGCCGGAAGATGCTGCTGGTGGGCGGGTTTTCTCGGGGATCTCCCGTTTCCCCCGCATTTTCATTCCGGCGCTGCTCCATTCTCACATCACTTCATCCTCATCGTCTCTCAACACCTCTCAACTATCTCCACTGATTAGGAGCAGATAAGATGCGCAAATTTTGAGTTACCTGCATTTTGTTCAGCATGCTCAATACTTAATTAACATGAGTGTGGGACTACAAAGTGTAAAAGGACTTAGCACGTATAACGTGTGTAATAGCAGATATACTGAAAACCTTCGGTGCAAATTAATTGTGAATGCTTGCATTAAACGTATCAATTTGTTACACATTTATTTAGCGTGGATTGTTAAATAACCTGTGTTCATTAACGAGTGCTATTAAGATGGCATAGTTAAAACAATTACCGTTGCAGTTAGTTTCTCCACTAGAAACAAAATCCAGTTTCACAAACACAAGCTGGAAATATGGTTGAATCATCGAGTAAGCCGCTAAACATGATTTTATTTTTAATGACGAGTACACATATAAATATTTTATTTTTCCTCTTATACCTACTGGAGAACATAAGTCTAAATTCCCGAGTTATTGATAGACTTACTGAGTGAAAATAAAATGTATTTAAAATTTAAATATATAGTATGTATTACATACATTACATGCACATATCTAATAAACCGAATAACCTAATTGGTGATAGTTACCACAACCGGCATAAATATTTAAAACGTCAAGAAAAATATGAAATATATTTTACTGTGTGAAAAATAGTATAAACGCAGTTTACATTATATATATATATAACACACACACATATAGATTAATTACGAATAATTTAAATCTCAGAGCTTACCTTTATCACAACAAATATCAGTAGCAAATAAAAAGGTTTAAAATTAAATATAAAAGCAAAAAACATTCATTTGTTTCAAATGTGCACAGCCCTCTTGATGATATCCTTAAATACAAAGAGAATTCAGTTTTGAAAATGTACTATAGTCAATTACAGTAAAGAAAACTCAGGGCGTCAGAAACCCGAGAAAAGCCACTTTTTAGGAAAATTAAAACCAACTGTACAAATTCGAGGCATTATTTATGTCGTAACAGGGTAAAAAAAAAAAAAAAAAAATTAGGTGGGCTTTATCAAAGTGGACTTTATTTCGATGTATTTTCCCATCCTTTATCTTTCATCTCCTCCTACTCCTATTTCTACCTTCTCCCACTCCAAGCGCTGAAAGGAAAGTTTGCCAAGAGGGTCTAAAAATATGTTTTTAGGAGCAGTTAACATTTGCTCTACCATTTCCATATTTCATGAGTTACGCCATAAGGCTAGTGGGGCTGAAACACACTGACCTCTCCCTTCCATATTGTCATTCTCTTAACTGTGGTTTTATTTGCAACCGCTTGGAAACTATGGTGCTAAGTTCACAGAAAAAAAAAGGCAGTTAAAAGATTTTATAATTATTTTTGCGGGTTTAGGGGAGCAAACAGATCGAAGGGATGTATACCGTAATTGTACAGATCTTTGGTTCTCATTGTTGCCAGAGTCCAAGCTATTGCACTTTCGGTAGTGAAAAAGATATTCCATTTACAGATCATTACAGGTCATTCCAACCTTCCCTCCCACCCTCCAATTTCTTGAATGAATGCCTACTTGCTCTCCAACAACCAACTATTCACTCAGAGCTTACCTCTATAACAACAAACATAAAATAAATTCCTTTATAACGCATATCTGTAGCAAATAAAAAGGTTTAATACAAAAAATAATAGCAAACAAGTTACGAAAGTAATATAAAAGTTGAAAACACGAACAAAGGAATATCCTGTTCAATAACATTCATTTGTTTTAAATGTGCACAGCCCTCTTGCTGATTTGGACTTGCTATACAAATTACATCCTTTCATTGCTGCAGGAACCACTTTGTTCTGCAAAAGGCAATGCGCTCATCTACCACCAAATGGAATAAATAAATTAATGCTAAAGTCCTGATTCTTTGCATATCGTCTCTTTCCCTCACTTCCTTCGTACACTTTTCATACAAAGTGAAGCAATGCCCATGATACCATTTCAGCACGAAAGTAGGTAGTTGTTAGTCTTAACGTCTCTTCGACAGCGAAGAGGGATCGGGGAAGGAATGGGGAAGGAACGGGAAGGAATCGGCCATGGCCTTTATTAAAGACCCCTCACAGCATGGAGTCATTTCGGGAAACTATGGAAAAACCGAAATCAGAATGACCGGACCGGGAATCGAACCCGGATCCTCCCAAATTCGAGTCCAGTGAGTTACCAGTGCGCCACCCGGTTCGGTTCCAGCCACGTGGCTGCAGTGACTAGAGCGTTCGCCTCACCAAGGTGAACCGGGTTGGATCCCCGGCGGAGCTGCTCCAGGATTCTCGCACGTGGTGTTCGTTCTGGAGGATGCCGCTGGTCGGCAAATATGTCTTCAAAAACCATCCAGAATGGCAATGCCCTTAAATTTTGATTAAATATAAACTCTTATAAACTGATTTTTTTAAATACTTAAATGATCAAATTCTAGTAAAATATTGTACATATTTAAAGAATTCATTAATTCTTCTTTCACATGCAACATAAATAGTATATTTTCTAACCAATTTGGTAGTGTGAACCACTTTTTTAAGAGTACCACCTGCGTGGTGCTTGAACTGTGTTGCAGAGTGTTTGAAATCCTGGTATTTTGACGAAACTATTTAACATGCTCCCAGTATGCTTTCCTACGAAAAGACATCATACCCCAGACGAGAAAGGAATGACACTTTAAAATTATCAGGAATGCTGTAAATATTATTTTGGAGCCCTCCAATACAGTTAAAAATGGCTTCTTCAGACTGCTCTATCTTAAAACATGCCAGCCGGACACGAGCCAAACTAAGATTGAAGTCTGTATTGAACTTTGATACACACTTTTCCTCAATAAATTGATAGGGTCGCCTCCGAAAGTCCACACGAAGCACTACGAGAACACTGCACGCCAGTTCAGAGCCCTGCGCATAAAGGCGATTGCGCTTTTGTAGCGGGTACCATTGCAACCCTTGTAGCTCCCTCGCTTCTCGGCAAAAAAGAAGAAAAACGATGCAGGCAAGCTGGACCCTTAATGAGTTCTACTGTTGTACATTCGGGTGCGGTACTCCATCGGAAGCCATACTGCTTCTGCCTCAACAACTTTCTTGTTGTAGTTGGCGGTCTTCAATCTGAACACTGTGATGAGAAACGCTACTGTGATTGTATCGCGACTACTGCACACTACTGCTTCGTACATTTGCTCTTAAACGAGTGGGAAGTTCTCTCTCCCACGGCAGCACTTTCATGAAGCTGTAAGTTCCCGGCGATGGAGAGGGTCACTTACTACTTTCAGATGGGAGGTAATCGTTTGTGTTATACATTTAAGAAACCTGTAATGTTTTAAAGTGACCTTTCTTAAATTTATACTTATTTGGGGACGGGGGATTCGTAACCGAAGGTTCAGAGCTACTCTTTAATGAAAATAAATGCTAAATAATTTTTAATGTTGAATTATTATTAAGATATGAGTCAACATGCTTTAAAATGTATTAGAACAATTCAGAGGAGCTAATTGAATATGAGTTAAATTTGTATTGTGAAGCCACTTTTAATGTTTTTTATTGGATCTATCTTTTCCACGGTGCTTGATGCCGAAGGCAGAAAATGTAGGCGGACTACGGTGGGCGGCACGTCGGTCCTTCTGGAACATCTTCCATGGCCGGCGTCGAGGCGAGAACAGAACTCCTGCCAGTCCTCACGCTAGCCTATATTTGTATGCCATTGCGCCACGGCACCCTCGTTCTTCGACCGGCAGGTGGAGGTTTCTGTTAACGCCGGGTTTGTGCACTCGCGCCTCCTGATTGCTGAAATCCGCTTCCCGATCGCCTGGTTTATATTTACATGTAAGATGGCGTGTTCAGGCAGGTTGTGGAATTAAGGCTTGCCCACGTCACCATAACAGCGTCTTTTAGGTGTCGGGGCAGTACGATGCCCTAGTATCCGAACGTGGCAACCAGCACGTGACTCTGGGAGGGCTGGATGATGTGTCTCGTATAATCTCTCTCCAGCAAGGCCACTCTCAGGCTCCTCGATTGGTGCTTCGGCACCTGTCAACACGTGGATTTACGCAAATGAGAGGTATGCCAGGCGCCGCCTCGTGCCACCCGAGATTCGCGCTACTAGGGAAGGAGGCACCTGCTTTAATAGCTTGGGCGATTAGACAGATGCCACCAAGGGACGACCACTAGACAGGATGTTGGACTACCGAGCGTTCAGGCATTTTGGGGCCAAAAGCCTGAATTTCAACATAAATTATTTTCAGGCCACGGCTGCTCTGTTAAATAAACAGACAAGTGATATGAAAATTTAAGTAAGAGCACTGGATAATCGAAAGGCTGCACTAGAGGTTTTCTCTGGTGACTGATCCATTTAGGATGGACTCATGATGGGAGTTGTTGAAACTCCACATGCTGTGGAAGACCTTGAGGGTCACTCACCCAATGACAGGTCAATGCAGTGAGTGGCGACACAGTTTCGGTGCTGTCGTAGACAGACAATAGAGGTGAGGATAGCATCTCAGATCGACCACGGGTGTACCTGAGTGTGAGGGTGTCAGTGACGATGTGGGAGGGCACTAAATGGGCACAACTGCACCAGCTTGCGGTTTGTGTCTAGTTAAATAATGTGTTAACTGGAGGTGCATGTGCTGATTGATTGCATCTCTCCTTTGCTATCGAGCCCCTTATGCAGATTATACTCTATTAGAGGTCAGGTGCTGTTGCGAGGTTGTCATTGACAGTGAAGCTGAGACTCCCTGTGCGACACATCCATTCATATACCTAGTATACATTCCCAGGCTTTAGAGAATATTAGGTATTCCCAAGGGGCTGTTTCTCGAAAACCCAAGACCATTTTACTATACATAGCCCTAAAACGGCTCTTTTAACTTATCGTATTAAAACAAAAGCTTTTAAGAAGTATTTATGCCACTTAAACAAAATATAGTTGTAAAGTGTGTAAATTTAGACTACATTCCTCCAACAAACTAATGAATTGTACAATTTTAAATGTATTATCTTGTTTTCTCTCTCTACTACTTGGTCTTCTTTTCCCGACTCTGCTCTCTATTTCTGCTTAATTCTGATGCTCGTCTTTTACTTTCATGTTCTCGCAGACATCATGAGTTCGGAGATAGAAAAGTTCGCCATTAACACCTCAAAATTGCCATTCTCCTTTGCAGTGGTGTAAACAGAGATCAAAGTGGAATACAATGGACAAACATCATATTATATTTAGCAAATTATTGTGTTGCTATTTATAAATGGATGACCGCGTTGCCAAAATCTATAGGACCATACAAGTGAATGTTATATTCCCTACCTTACTTCACATCCTCTACTACTAGCATGATGTTATGAGGAAAAATCGCTTTATATTTTCATTCCATAATGGTAGTGGTTGAGGGCGATTGATTGCACTACATTATGGCGAAGATGTTCTGCGGCTCCATGTGCTATCTTTCCTGACCGAGTGCCCAGAAACCAGTTTTAAGCAAGATAATGTTCATGCATTCATATATATCGTTTATCAGGGTTGTTTACACTATGTTTTATAATTTCTGTTGCTTATCTGGCCATAGGATTTGTTGGATATCGAAACTCTGTGGACCCATATTGCAGGTCAGCGTCCTCCATATCAAAGTGTTCATTTAGTTTATGGCATAAAGAGTTTAGCGAAATAGGCTGTTTGTGTAAGTGCAAATCAACTGGTTAATTGCCTACCTCAGAATAAGACAAATGCCTTTGCAAAAGTTTTCTGCATAGCTCAAACAAATTTATCGCACATGCAGCTAGGTAACTGAAAATGTTTAAAACATCTGTGTTGAGGGTTCTTTGTAAATGTTTCCACTTCAAACCATACCGATTGCAACAACTGAAACATTTATGTGATGTTCAACTTGGGCGTAGGTTTGACTTTTGTGTATAGCTCATGGAAAATATAGCAGCCAATGAAATGTTTTTAGACACGATAATATTCTGTGAGGAAGCTACATGTGTTACCAATAGCAAAGTTAACTGTCACACTATAGATGTATGAGGAATTGAAAATCCACGTGCTTCTATGGAACACATATGTGAGTCACCAAAAGTAAATGTGTGCTGTGCCATCTCTCATGCATATGTGTACAGGCCATTATGTTCTGCAGAAAGAAACATAATAGGACTGACATGCCTCTTACAGCCGTGTCTTATTCCCAAATTGCATGGTAACCCCATTTTGTCTCTCAGAAGAACAGTACTGACTTTCACCATGAAGTTCATCAGTACTTCAACACAGATATTCCAGGGCACTGAAAAGGATGTGGAGTAGAACTAAACTAATATCTAATGCTGTGGCTCCCACGATCACCGAACTTCACACATCATGACTCGAGGTCTTCATGGTTTCACTGGCAGTCAGAAAAATACTGAATTGCATCTGAAGGGTTGCCATGGTGCTCGCATAATTAATTTAGTATTTCACCACAAATGTAGCCTTATTCATTTAACACCGAGCTTTTATTAGTAAAAGGCGTGTCAGCCTGAATAGGCTCACTTCATTCCGACATAAGTATCAGGCATAGCAAATGCCTGGTTTTCCTGTCCAGAGGGACTCGACCAACAATTTCACCGAGAGATTGCGCATGTACGAGCGAATGACCCGCCATACCTTGACATCATCATCAGCAGTAGCAGCAATCGATACCGCCTGTCGATGGTGTCTGGTGCCTAGTCTGGTATCCAACTCCAAACCCACCTATCAATGTTTTTCACCACCCCTCAAAACTTCCATTAACCCAACACCACCAAGCCAACAGGCGTTAAATTGGCGCCCTCCCATGGGAACATTTCCTGTTGAAAACCCTCATTGTTCAACATGTTTCCTACACAACGATTTTAAGACGAAATGCCAAAAAGAGTGGCCGAATGGAACAAACCTAAGAATTACTTTTGGGGGCCATCGTGATCTGAGAGAACACTTATAACTTGAAAGAAAGTGATTCATTGAAAGTGTGTTACTATCAATAAAAATGTTTTCAATAGCTGTCTGTGGGGTCCCTTCTATCGTGGCAGGAAAGTTCATTACAGTTTTCAGATTGAAAGTATTGAGTGGACTACTCAGTTCAGCTTTTTGGTTTCTTTCTTTTTAGTATCTATGCTAGAGTCAACACATAATTAACCTAGTTTTACTCTTACTAAAGA